>CM076583.1:1309589786-1309740672 GCA_034641835.2 Pinus albicaulis | reverse complement strand
GGAATTAAATATTATAAACCAAAGGAATTGGTGAACCTAAGGGATAAATATTATAAACATAAGGGATCCATACTAAAAACAAAAGAGATTAATAAACCGTAAGAATTGATATTTTAAACTAAAAAACCTAATAAATTAATAAACCATAGGAATCAGTATTTTAAACATAAGATATTAATAAACCAACGAGATTATTAACATTATAAACCAAAATAACTAATATACCCAAGGGTTTAATATTATAAACCAAAGGAATCAACGAACCTAATGGATAAATATTATAAACTTAACGGATGAATATAAAAAACAATAGAGATTAATAAACCCTAAGAATTAATATTTTAAACTTAAGAGAGTAATAAACCCAATGTGTGATTAACATTATAAACCAAAATAACTAATAAACCCAAGAGTTTAATATTATAAACCGAAGGAATCGGTGAACCCAAGGGATAAATATTAAAAACCTAAGGGATCAATAAGGCTAAGGGAAATATTAAAAACAATAGAGATTAATAAAACCCAAGGGTTTAATATTATAAACCAAAGGAATTGGTGAACACAAGGGAAAACCATTACCCAACAAATTATAAACCAAATAAATTGGTGAACCCAAGGTAATTGATTTAAACATTGAGACAATTGTTGTCACAAAGTGACATTGGACCAACTATGACCATGGTTGGCCATGGGCGATTTTCATGTTGAGACAATATTTGTCAGAATGTGACATTTGATCATGGATGAAATTGATCAATTATTCATATAATAACCCAAAAGAACTAATAAACCCAACGGTTTAATATTATAAACCAAAGGAATCTATGAACCCAAGGGAAACCCATTACCCAACAAATTATAAACTAAAGGAATTGGTGAACCCAAGAAAATTGATTTAAACATTGATACAATTGTTGTCACAATGCGACATTGGACCAACTATGACCATGGTTGGCCATGCGTGATTTTCATATTGAGACATTATTTGTCAGAATGTGACATTTGATCATGGATGACATTGATCAATTATTCATATTATCAACCAAAAGAACTAATAAACCCAAGGGTTTAATATTATAAACCAAAGGAGTTGGTGAACCCAAGGGAAAACCATTACCAAACAAATTATAAACCAAAGGAATTGGTGAACCCAAGGGAATTGATTTAAACATTGAGACGCATTTTTGTCACAATGCGACGTTGGACCAACTATGACCATGGTTGGCCATGGGTGATTTTCATATTGAGACAATATTTTTCAGAATGTGACATTTGATCATGGATGGCATTGATCGATTATTCATATTATAAACCAAAAGAACTAATAAACCCACGGGTTTAATATTATAAACCAAATGAATTGGTGAACCCAAGGGAAAACCATTACACAACAAATTATAAACCAAAGGAATTGGTGAACCCAAGGGAATTGATTTAAAAATTGAGACAATTGTTGTCACAATGCGACATTGCACCAACTATGACCATGGTTGGCCATGGGTGATTTTCATATTGAGACAATATTTGTCAGAATGTGACATTTGATCATGGATGACAATGATCGATTATTCATATTATAAACCAAAAGAACTAATAAACCCAAGCGTTTAATATTATAAACCAAAGGAATTGGCTAACCCAAGGCAAAACCATTACCCAACAAATTATAAACCAAAGAAATTGGCAAACCCAATGGAAATGATTTAAACATTGAGACAATAGTTGTGACAATGCGACGTTGGACCAACTATGACCATGGTTGGCCATGGGTAATTTTCATATTGAGACAATATTTGTCAGAATGTGACATTTGATGATGGATGACATTGATCTATTATTCATATTATAAACCAAAAGAACTAATAAACTCAAGGGTTTAATATTATAAACCAAAGGAATTGGTGAACCCAAGGGAAAACCATCACCCAACAAATTATAAACCAAAGGAATTGGTGAACCCAAGGGAATTGATTTAAACATTGAGACAATTGTTGTCACAATGCGACGTTGGACCAACTATGACCATGGTTGGCCATGGGTCATTTTCATATTGAGACAATATTTGTCAGAATGTGACATTTCATCATGGATGACATTGATCGATTATTCATATTATAAACAAAAAGAACTAATAAACCCAAGGGTTTAATATTATAAACCAAAGGAATTGGTGAACGCAAGGGAAAACCATTAACAAACAAATTATAAACCAAAGGAATTGGTGAACCCAAGGGAATTGATTTAAACATTGAGACAATTGTTTTTACAATGCGACGTTGGACCAACTATGACCATGGTTGGCCATGGTTGATTTTCATATTGAGACAATTTTTGTGAGAATGTGACATTTTATCATGGATGACATTGATTGATTATTCATATTATAAACAAAAAAAACTAATAAAGCCAAGGGTTTAATATTATAAACCAAAGGAATTGGTGAACCCAAGGGAAAGCCATTACCCAACAAATTATAAACCAAAGGAATTGGTGAACCCAAGGGAATTGATTTAAACATTGAGACAATTGTTGTCACAATGCTTAATGCTGACTAACTATGTAACTATGGTTGGCCATGGGTGATTTTCTATATTGAGACAATATTTGTTAGAATGCTAAGTATTTGATCATGGATGACATTGATCGATTATTCATATTATAAACTAAAATATTTAATAAACCCAAGGGTTTAATATTATAAACCAAAGGAATTGGTGAACCCAAGGGAATTGATTTAAACATTGAGATAATTGTTGTCACAATGCGACGTTGGACCAACTATGACCATGGTTGGCCATGGGTGATTTTCATATTGAGACAATATTTGTCAGAATGTGACATTTGATCATGGATGACATTGATCGATTATTCATATTATAAACCAAAAGAACTAATAAACCCAAGGGTTTAATATTATAAACCAAAGGAATTGGTGAACCCAAGGGAATTTATTTAAACATTGAGACGCATTGTTGTCACAATGCGACGTTGGACCAACGATGACCATGGTTGGCCATGGGTGATTTTCATATTGAGACAATATTTGTCAGAATGTGACATTTGATCATGGATGGCATTGATCGATTATTCATATTATAAACCAAAATAACTATTAAACCCAAGGGTTTAATATTATAAACCAAAGGAAATGGTGAACCCAAGGGAAACCCATTACCCAACAAATTACAAACCATAGGAATTAGTGAACCCACGGGAATTTATTTAAACATTAAGACAATTGTTCCCACAATTCGACGTTGGACCAACGATGACCATGGTTCGCGTTGGGTGATTTTCATATTGAGACAATATTTGTTAGAATGCGACATTTCATCATGGATGACATTGATCGATTATTCATATTATAAACCAAAAGATTTAATAAACCCAAGGGTTTAATATTATAAACCAAAGGAATTGGTGAACCCAAGGGAATTGATTTAAACATTGAGACAATTGTTGTCACAATGCGACGTTGAACCAACTATGACCATGGTTGGCCATGGGTGATTTTCATATTGAGACAATATTTGTCAGAATGTGACATTTGATCATGGATGAAATTGATCGATTATTCATATTATAAACCAAAAGAACTAATAAACCCAAGGGTTTAATATTATAAACCAAAGAAATTGGTGAACCCAAGGGAATTGATTTAAACATTGACAAAATTGTTGTCACAATGCGATGTTGGACCAACTATGACCATGGTTGGCCATGGGTGATTTTTATGTTGAGACAATATTTGTCAGAATGTGACATTTGAACATGGATGACATTGATCGATTATTCATATTATAAATCAAAAGAAATAGCCAAGAGTTTAATATTACAAACCAAAGTGGTGAACAGGGAAAACCATTACCCAACAAATTATAAAAGAAAGGAATTGAAACGAACCCAGCTAATTGATTTAGACATTGAGACAATAGTTGTCACAATCATGACGTTGAACCAACTATGACAATGGTTACCATGGGTAATTTTCATATTGAGATAATATTTGTCGAGAATGTGACATTTGATCATGAATGACATTGATCGATTATTCATATTATAAACCAAAAGAACTAATAAATCAGAAGGTTTAATATTATAACCAAATGAATTGGTGAACCCAGGGAAAACCATTACCCAAAAAATTATAAACCAAAGGAATTGGTGAACCTAAGGAAATTTATTTAAACATTGAGACACATTGTTGTCACAATGCGACACTGGACCAACTAAGACCATGGTTGGCCATGGGTGATTTTCATATTGAGACAATATTTGACAGAATGTGACATTTTATCATGGATGGCGTTGATCGATTATTCATATTATAAACCAAAATAACTATTAAACCCAAGGGTTTAATATTATAAACCAAAGGAAATGGTGAACCCAAGGGAAAACCATTACCCAACAAATTACAAACCAAAGGAACTGTTGAACCCAAGGGAATTGATTTAAACATTGAGACAATTGTTGTCACAATGTGACGTTGGACCAACTACGACCATGGTTGGGCATGGGTG
This sequence comes from Pinus albicaulis, assembly GCA_034641835.2. Classification (NCBI taxonomy): domain Eukaryota; kingdom Viridiplantae; phylum Streptophyta; class Pinopsida; order Pinales; family Pinaceae; genus Pinus; species Pinus albicaulis. The sequence goes on along the minus strand of CM076583.1, from coordinate 1,309,736,149 downwards.
ATTTTCATATTGAGACAATATTTGTCAGAATGCGACATTTGATCATGGATGGCATTGATCGATTATTCATATTTTAAAAAAAAAAAAAAACCAAAGATTTAATAAACCCAAGGGTTTAATATTATGACAAAGGAATTGGTGAACCCAAGGGAATTGATTTAAACATTAAGACAATTGTTGTCAGAATGCGACGTTGGACCAACTATGACCATGGCTGGCCATGGATGATTTTCATAATGAGACAAGATTTGTCAGAATGCGACATTTGATCATGGATGACATTGATCGATTGTTCATATTACAAACCAAAAGAACTAATAAACACAAGGTTTTAATATTATAAACAAAAGGAATTGATGAACCTAAGGGAATTGATTTAAACATTGAGACAATTATTGTCACAATGTGACGTTGGACCAACTATGACCATGGTTGGCCATGGGTGATTTTCATATTGAGACAATATTTGTCAGAATGCGACATTTGATCATGCATGACATTGATCGATTACTCATATTATAAACCAAAAGATCTAATAAACCCAAGGGTTTAATATTATAAACCAAAGAAATTGGTGAACCCAAGGGAATTGATTTAAACATTGAGACAATTATTGTCACAATGCGACGTTCGACCAACTATGACCATGGTTAGCCATGGGTGATTTTTATATTGAAACAATATTTGTCAGAATGCGACATTTGATCATGGATGACATTGATCGATTATTCATATTATAAACCAAAAGAACTAATAAACCCAAGAGTTTAATATTATAAACCAAAGGAATTGGTGAACCCAAGGGAATTGATTTAAAGATTGAGATAATTGTTGTCACAATGATATTGAGCCAATATTTATTAGAATGTGACATTTGATAATAGATGAAATTGATCGATTATTCATATTATAAACCAAAATAACTAATAAACCCAAGGGTTTAATATTATAAACCAAAGGAATTAGTGAACGCAAGGGAAAACCATTACCCATCAAATTTTAAACAATATTTGATTGTATGAATTTGAATTTTTTATATGACATCTCGAATAAAATTAAAAATAAAAAATAAAAATAAATAAATAAAAATACAGATTAAAATTATATCTTTATTATTGATATCTATAAATTTTTTGATAAAATAATTAAATAATACAGACATCTTTATTATTATTTAAGTTTAAAAATATGAACATTATTAAACACTTAAAAGTTGAGAAAATAGAAATTATTGTTCACATTTATTATTATTTAAGTTTGAAAATATGAACATGTGCCTATATTTATATATAAAATAAAAAAAGCCTAATTAAAATAATTTCCAATTTATTGTAAATGAAAAAATTATTTTGAAAAAAAAATACATCACTAAAAATTATATTTAAAATTGAAATAAATATACATAAATTATCTCACTTATAAATTAATATGTATTTTATCTCGTTTATAATAAGAATTTTTAATTAAAATAACTATAATATAAAATAATTATTACATAAAAAGTAATAAACTAACTTAAAGTGTTATAAAAAATTATATTTAACCTTTATTAACAATAATCTATTACACAATATTTTAATGATGTGCCTGGGCACAGAATATTGTGAGGACAATTATTGTGAGCACATAATGATTGTCCGTGGACATAGATTATTGTAAGAAGTTTTACTATTTTTATATAAATATTTTTATGGGTTTTTAGGAACGTAATGTTTCTTTATATTAATTTTTTATAACAATTACAATTTTAAAACTTAAATAAACCTAAATATGAATCATTCAACATGATAAACAACTCTATCAACAAGAATCTATGAACCTAACTAAGAATTAACAAAGAATCATTCAAAGAATAAACTAAGAATCATTAATTAAAAATATATTACTAATAATATTTAATAATTTTTTTATTTAAATTTATTTAATTTAAATTTTAAATAAATTTATAAAATAAAATAAATGAATTATTAAATTTGATAATATGATTTTTTATCATATTAACAAGTCAGTTTAATTAATATTTTATATAAAACTATATATATAACAATTTTTATATAATTTCAAAATTATAAATTAACCCAATATTAAAAACATTTTTAAGTAATTTCTTGTTAGATTAAGATTATATCCACTAACCGATTTTATATATATATATATATATATATATATATATATATATATATATATATATATATATTATTATTTTGAATTTAGAATTGTATGACACTAAATTTAATTTTAAATTTAACCAAAAAAATAATCGCCCATATTTCTAAATATAATCGATTCGCTGTGTATAAATAGGTTAAAATGGACTATTAAAACCAAACCTGCCATATACCTCTAAAGTTATACATCACTGGTTTCGCTTCAGCATTTGTGATTTTCTATGACTTATTTTCCAAATTTGGCGGATATTAAAAAATCAATTTTATGATTTAGCATTACACTCACCCAGGTATAGACATTGTGTACTATCTTCACTAAAAAAACTTAATGAATAAATAGTGTATTCATCCATTTTTGTTTCCCATCTATTTCTATAAAATTCAGCCATTTCTATCTTTCTATCACTTGATTACCAACAATTAGGCCAAAATAGCACATATCCAAAAATATATTTGAAATAGCAGATACCTAAAAGCGAGTTTTAAAATTTATGAGAGTGGGCTTATATCTGGCAGATAATATGGTGAAGGCGTGTGGAAACCTTGCGCACAGTTAAAAAGCGGCTCAATTTTAGCTAAGGATTAATCACACGCCCAACGTGTTTTTAGCTAAGGATGAAACAATAACCTCTACAACTGCTCCGTTAAATTACAGTACATAGAAGAAATCCCTAAATTCTAAATTCTAAAAACATTTAGGAAGAAATCCCTAAATTAGAATAATAAACCATACGACCATTAAATCACGATTCACAATATAAAACAAATAGGGTTTTTAAGTTTCAGGTTTAAGTTTTTCCAACTTGACATTTCACAACGGCATCCTCTACGCACCAGTCAATCTGGCATTACATATAATTTCTTCGCCCGGCGCAATCTACCAGGATAAAATTGGAAATCGATCCAATTTTGATCTGGCATTTGGAGATTGGCTTTATCTAGTAGATTTCTCCAACGAGTTGAACACCACTTCTTCCTTCTACGTTTTCTCCATTGTTCATTTCACATTCGATTCTAAACCCTTGGTTTGCCTTTCCTCTATTCATGCACCAAGGCATGATTCAAATGCGACGATCACTTTAGTAATTTGCAGAGAATGTGAATACGAATACAACTAGACTATTACTCAATTTATAGAGTCTTACGCATACGTATGTTTCGTGGAGTGCAATGAGGCAATGTGATGCAATGCAACTGTGTTATGTAAGACCGTAAGCTATCGGAAATCGAAAATCTCCCTCCATCCATTATTATATAGTATTACCTGAAAGATTTTGTAGTAAGTTGTGCCCGAGACATTCAATGGGACGCTGTAAACCCCCTTTATCACATCACAAAAATCGCGCTTCATGTTCTCCAGTGCCGGGCTTGCTGAAAGACTTAGTATGTGATTAGCCATGAGTGAAAATATCATCTGCACCATCCAAACCGAGTCGAATCCAGGCAATTAACATTAAAATTAAAATTGAAATAGTCATTACATAATAATTGAATGAAGGATCGAACTTTAGACTGCGTTATGACCTCTTTTGCTACTTGCATGACATTCACATTTCTCCCTCCCCAACCTGACAAACTGGAAGTTATGATATTTTTTATTTCCAACAGAAGCTGGTCTTTGACAACCGAAATATTCACTAAATGCAAGACAGTTCCTCGCATTCTCTTGTGAAAATATCCATGAGCTTCAAGGATATTCCACTTTCTTAATAACTGTGTGAAGTGGGACGGATACTGAGGAACAAAAAGCCGATCATCGTTGTGCAGAATAAACTTGTTGAAATCGGGATCGATTCATTGGCCGAACCTTCCACTTCCCGAATTGCACCGCTTGCCACCACTATGGCTCGTGTCAAAGGCATGGGACACGTTGCACAACGATTTCAACACGCACCGCTTGCCGCCACTATGGCTCGTGTCAAAGGCATGGGACACGTTGCAGAACGATTTCAACACTTGGAGAAGATTTAATGTTTCAGTTTCCTTCTAGTTGTTAATCTTGATAGGTGGCAAATAATAAATGGTACAGTAAATTTTTAATGAAGATTTGTAAAAAATTAATTTAAGTACGATTTAAACATGTGATTTAGATATGCAAGGAAGTTAGTGGGGTAAATTTGATCCATTGATTGAGTGGCGACGACCAGAATATACCGGCATCTTTCAATCTAGACCATCAGATCAAAAAGATTAATTAGCATAATCACAAAAGAAGCTATTTCCAAAGGAATTAAATATTATAAACCAAAGGAATTGGTGAACCTAAGGGATAAATATTATAAACATAAGGGATCCATATTAAAAACAAAAGAGATTAATAAACCGTAAGAATTGATATTTTAAACTAAAAAACCTAATAAATTAATAAACCATAGGAATCAGTATTTTAAACATAAGATATTAATAAACCAACGAGATTATTAACATTATAAACCAAAATAACTAATAGACCCAAGGGTTTAATATTATAAACCAAAGGAATCAACGAACCTAAGGGATAAATATTATAAACCTAACGGATGAATATTAAAAACAATAGAGATTAATAAACCCTAAGAATTAATATTTTAAACTTAAGAGAGTAATAAACACAATGTGTGATTAACATTATAAACCAAAAGAACTAATAAACCCAAGAGTTTAATATTATAAATCGAAGGAATCAGTGAACCCAAGGGATACATATTTAAAACCTAAGGGATCAATAAGGCTAAGGGCAATATTAAAAACAATACAGAATAATAAAACCCAAGGATTTAATATTATAAACCAAAGGAATTAGTGAACCCAAGGGAAAACCATTACCCAACAAATTATAAACCAAAGAAATTGGTGAACCCAAGGTTATTGATTTAAACATTGAGACAATTGTTGTCACAATGCGACATTGGACCAACTATAACCATGGTTGGCCATGGGTGATTTTCATGTTGAGACAATATTTATCAGAATGTGTCGTTTGATCATGGATGACATTCATCAATTATTCATATTATAAACCAAAAGAACTAATAAACCCAAGGGTTTAATATTATAAACCAAAGGAATCGGTGAACCCAAGGGAAAACCATTACCCAACAAATTATAAACTAAAGGAATTGGTGAACCCAAGGGAATTGATTTAAACATTGATACAATTGTTGTCACAATGCGACATTGGACCAACTATGACCATGGTTGGCCATGCGTGATTTTCATATTGAGACATTATTTTTCAGAATGTGACATTTGATCATGGATGACATTGATCGATTATTCATATTATAAACCAAAAAAACTAATAAACCCAAGGGTTTAGCATCTTCTAAATAAGTTTATTTGAGAAAATATTCACCAAACAAATTATAAACCAAAGGAATTGGTGAACCCAAGGGAATTGATTTAAACATTGAGACGCATTGTTGTGACAATGCGACGTTGGAGCTCATTATGACCATGGTTGTCCATAGGTGATTATATTAAGATAATCATTGTCCAGAATATGACATTGATCATGGATGGCATTGATCGATTGTTCATATTATAAACCAAAAGAACTAATAAACCCAAGGGTTTAATATTATAAACCAAAGGAATTGGTGAACCCAACGGAAAACCATTACCCAACAAATTATAAACCAAAGGAATTGGTGAACCCAAGGGAATTGATTTAAGCATTGAGACCATTGTTGTCATAATGCGACGTTCGACCAACTATGACCATGGTTGGCCATGAGTGATTTTCATATTGAGACAATATTTGTCAGAATGTGACATTTGATCATGGATGGCATTGATCGATTATTCATATTACAAACCAAAAGAACTAATAAACCCAAGGGTTTAATATTATAAACCAAAGCAATTGGTGAACCCAAGGGAAAACCATTACACAAAAAATTATAAACCAAAGGAATTGGTGAACCCAAGGGAATTGATTTAAAAATTGAGACAATTTTTGTCACAATCCGACATTGGACCAACTATGACCATGGTTGGCCATGCGTGATTTTCATATTGAGACAATATTTAATGAGAATGTGACATTTGATCATGGATGACATTGATCGATTATTCATATTATAAACCAAAGAACCAATAAACCCAAGGGTTTAATATTATAAACCAAATTGGTGAACCCAAGGGAAAACTATTAGCAAATTAGCGAAAGGAATTGGTGAGCCCCAAGGGAATTGATTTAAACATTGAGACAATGGTTGTCACAATGCGACGTTGGACCAAGTATGACCATGGTTGGCCATGGGTGATTTTCATATTGAGATAATATTTGTCAGAATGTGACATTTGATCATGGATGACATTGATTTATTATTCATATTATAAACCAAAATAACTAATAAATCCAAGGTTTTAATATTATAAACCAAAGGAATTGGTGAACCTAAATTTGTTTAGCATTGAACCGTTGTTGTCACAATGATAAGACATTGAACCAACTAAGACCATGGTTGGCCATGGGTGATTTTCATATTGAGACAATATTTGTCGGAGTGTGACATTTTATCATGGATGAGTGCTTTGATGAATTATTCATTTTTTATAAACCAAAAGAACTATTAAAACTAAGGTTTAACCTATAAACCAAAGGAATTGGTGAACCCAAGGGAAAGCCATTACCCAAAAATTTATAAACCACAGGAATTGGTGAACCCAAGGAAATTGATTTAAACATTGAGACAATTGTTGTCACAATGCGACGTTGGACCAACTATGACCATGGTTGGCCATGGGTGATTTTCATATTGAGACAATATTTGTTAGAATGTGACATTTGATCATGGATGACATTGATCGATGATTCATATTATAAACCAAAATATTTAATAAACCCAAGGGCTTAATATTATAAACCAAAGGAATTGGTGAACCCAAGGGAATTGATTTAAACATTGAGACAATTGTTGTCACAAAGCGACATTGGACCAACTATGACCATGGTTGGCCATGGGCGATTTTCATGTTGAGACAATATTTGTCAGAATGTGACATTTGATCATGGATGAAATTAATCAATTATTCATATAATAACCCAAAAGAACTAATAAACCCAAGGGTTTAATATTATAAACCAAAGGAATCTGTGAACCCAAGGGAAACCCATTACCCAACAAATTATAAACTAAAGGAATTGGTGAACCCAAGGGAATTGATTTAAACATTGATACAATTGTTGTCACAATGCGACATTGGACCAACTATGACCATGGTTGGCCATGCGTGATTTTCATATTGAGACATTATTTGTCAGAATGTGACATTTGATCATGGATGACATTGATCGATTATTCATATTATAAACCAAAGGAGTTGGTGAACCCAAGGGAAAACCATTACCCAACAAATTATAAACCAAAGGTATTGGTGAACCCAAGGGTTTGATTTAAAAATTGAGACAATGGTTGTCACAATGCGAAGTTGGACCAACTATGACCATGGTTGGCCATGGGTGATTTTCATATTGAGACAATATTTGTCAGAATGTGACATTTGATCATGGATGGCATTGATGGATTATTCATATTATAAACCAAATGAACTAATAAACCCAAGGGTTTAATATTATAAAACAAATAAATTGGTGAACCCAAGGGAAAACCATTACCCAAGAAATTATAAACCAAAGGAATTGGTGAACCCAAGGGAATTGATTTAAACATTGAAATGCATTTTTGTTACAATGTGACGTTGGACCAACTATGACCATGGTTGGCCATGGGTGATTTTCATATTGAGAAAATATTTGTCACAATGTGACATTTTATCATGGATGGCATTGATCGATTATTCATATTATAAACCAAAAGAACTAATAAACCCAAGGGTTTAATATTATAAACCAAAGCAATTGGTGAACCCAAGGGAAAACCATTACACAACAAATTATAAACCAAAGGAATTGGTGAATCCAAGGGAATTGATTTAAAAATTGAGACAATTGTTGTCACAATGCGACATTGCACCAACTATGACCATGGTTGGCCATGCGTGATTTTCATATTGAGACAATATTTGTCAGAATGTGACATTTGATCATGGATGACATTGATTGATTATTCATATTATAAACCAAAAGAACCAATAAACCCAAGGGTTTAATATTATAAACTGAAGGAATTGGTGAACCCAAGGGAAAACCATTACCCAACAAATTATAAACGAACGGAATTGGTGAACCCAAGGGAATTGATTTAGACATTGAGACAATAGTTGTCACAATGCGACGTTGGACCAACTATGACAATGGTTGCCATGGGTAATTTTCATATTGAGATAATATTTGTCAGAATGTGACATTTGATCATGAATGACATTGGTCAATTATTCATATTATAAACCAAAAGAACTAATAAATCCGAGGGTTTAATATTATAAACCAAAGGAATTGGTGAACCCAAGGGAAAACCATTACCCAACAAATTATAAACCAAAGGAATTGGTGAACCTAAGGAAATTTATTTAAACATTGAGACACATTGTTGTCACAATCGACATTGAACCAACTAAGACCATGGTTGGCCATGGGTGATTTCATATTGAGACAATATTTGTCGAGAATGTGACATTTTATCATGGATGGTGTTGATCGATTATTCATATTATAAACCAAAAGAACTATTAAAACTAAAGGTTTAATACTATAAACCAAAGGAATTGGTGAACCCAAGGGAAAGCCATTACCCAAAAATTTATAAACCACGAGGTGGTGAACCCAAGGGAATTGATTTAAACATTGAGACAATTGTTGTCACAATGCGGCGTTGGACCAACTATGACCATGGTTGGCCATGGTGGAATTTTCATATTGAGACAATATTTGTTGGGAATCGAAATTTGATGATGGATGACATTGATCGAATATTCATATTATAAACCAAAAGAACTAATAAACCCAAGGGTTTAATATTATAAACCAAAGGAATTGGTGAACCCAAGGGAATTGATTAAAACATTGAGATAATTGTTGTCACAATGCGACATTCGAGCAACTATGACCATGGTTGGCCATGAGTGATTTTCATATTGAGACAATATTTGTCAGAATGTGAAATTTGATCATGGATGACATTGATCGATTATTCATATTATAAACCAAAAGAACTAATAAACCCAAGGGTTTAATATTATAAACCAAAGGAATTGGTGAACCCAAGGGAAAGCCATTACCCAACAAATTATAAACCAAAGGAATTAGTGAACCCAAGAGAATTTATTTAAACATTGAGATGCATTGTTGTCACAATGCGACGTTGGACCAACGATGACCATGGTTGGCCATGGGTGATTTTCATATTGAGACAATATTTGTCAGAATGTGACATTTGATCATGGATGGCATTGATCGATTATTCATATTATAAACCAAAGGAAATGGTGAACCCAAGGGAAAACCATTACCCAACAGATTACAAACCATAGGAATTAGTGAACCCACGGGAATTGATTTAAACATTGAGACAATTGTTCCCACAATTCGACGTTGGACCAACGATGACCATGGTTGGCGTTGGGTGATTTTCATATTGAGACAATATTTGTCAGAATGCGACATTTCATCATGGATGACATTGATCGATTATTCATATTATAAACCAAAAGATTTAATAAACCCAAGGGTTTAATATTATAAACCAAAGGAATTGGTGAACCCAAGGGAATTGATTTCAACATTGAGACAATTGTTGTCACAATGCGACGTTGGACCAACTATGACCATGGTTGGCCATGGGTGATTTTCATATTGAGACAATATTTGTCAGAATGCGACATTTGATCATGCATGACATTGATCGATTATTCATATTATAAATCGAAAGATCTAATAAACCCAAGGGTTTAATATTATAAACCAAAGGAATTGGTGAACCCAAGGGAATTGATTTAAACATTGAGACAATTATTGTCACAATGCGACATTGGACCAACTATGACCATGGTTGGCCATGGGTGATTTTCATATTGAGACAATATTTGTCGAGAATGCGACATTTATCAATATGAAAGGCATTGATCGATTATTCATATTATAAACCAAAGATCTAAGGGTTTTAATATTATTATAAACAAAGAAATTGGTGAACCCAAAGGGAATTGATTTAAACATTGAGACAATTGTTGTCACAATGCGACGTTCGACCAACTATGACCATGGTTGGCCATGGGTGATTTTATATTGAAATAAATATTTGTCGAGAATGCGACATTTGATCATGGATGACATTGATCGATTATTCATATTATAAACCAAAAGAACTAATAAACCCAAGAGTTTAATATTATAAACCAAAGGAATTGGTGACAGGAAAACCATTGCAACAAATTATAAACGAAAGGAATTGGTGAACCCAAAGGGAATTGATTTTAAATATTGAGACAATAGTTGTCACAATGCGACGTTGGACCAAGCTTATGACAATGGTTGCCATGGGTAATTTTCATATTGAGATAATATTTGTCAGAATGTGACATTTGATCATGAATGACATTGATCGATTATTCATATTATAAACCAAAAGAACTAATAAATCCGAGGGTTTAATATTATAAACCAAATGAATTGGTGAACCCAAGGGAAAACCATTACCCAACAAATTATAAACCAAAGGAATTGGTGAACCTAAGGAAATTTATTTAAACATTGAGACACATTGTTGTCACAATGCGACATTGGACCAACTAAGACCATGGTTGGCCATGGGAGATTTTCATATTGAGACATTATTTGTCAGAATGTGACATTTTATCATGGATGGCGTTGATCGATCATTCATATTATAAACCAAAAGAACTATTAAAACTAAGGGTTTAATACTATAAACCAAAGGAATTGGTGAACCCAAGGGAAAGCCATTACCCAACAATTTATAAACCACAGGAATTGGTGAACCCAAGGGAATTGATTTAAACATTGAGACAATTGTTCTCACGATGCGACGTTGGACCAACTATGACCATGGTTGGCCATGGGTGATTTTCATATTGAGACAATATTTGTTAGAATGCGACATTTGATCATGGATGACATTGATCGATTATTCATATTATAAACCAAAATATTTAATAAACCCAAGGGTTTAATATTATAAACCAAAGGAATTGGTGAACCCAAGGGAATTGATTTAAACATTGAGATAATTGTTGTCACAATGCGACGTTGGACCAACTATGACCATGGCTGGCCATGGGTGATTTTCATATTGAGAAAATATTCGTCAGAATGCGACATTTGATCATGGATGAAATTGATCAATTATTCATATTATAAACCAAAAGATCTAATAAACCCAAGGGTTTAATATTATAAACCAAAGGAATTGGTGAACCCAAGGGAAAACCATTACCCAACAAATTATAAGCCAAAGGAATTGGTGAACCCAAGGGAATTTATTTAAACATTGAGACACATTGTTGTCACAATGCGACGTTGGACCAACTATGACCATGGTTGGCCATGGGTGATTTTCATATTGAGACAATATTTTTCAGAATGTGACATTTGATCATGGATGGCATTGATCGATTATTCATATTATAAACCAAAATAACTATTAAACCCAAGGGTTTAATATTATAAACCAAAGGAAATGGTGAACCCAAGGGAAAACCATTACCCAACAAATTACAAACCATAGGAATTAGTGAACCCAAGGGAATTGATTTAAACATTGAGACAATTGTTCCCACAATTCGACGTTGGACCAACTATGACCATGGTTGGCGTTGGGTTATTTTCATATTAGGGCAATATTTGTCGAAGATCTGACATTTCATCATGGATGACATTGATCGATTATTCATATTATAAACCAAAAGATTTAATAAACCCAAGGGTTTAATATTATAAACCAAAGGAATTGGTGAACCCAAGGAATTGATTTAAACATTGAGACAATTGTTGTCACAATGCTGACGTTGGACCAACTATGATGGCATGGTTGGCCATGGGTGATTTTCATATTGAGACAATATTTGTCGGAATGCGACATTTGATCATGCATGACGTTGATGATTATTCATATTATAAATCAAAGATCTAATAAACCCAAGGGTTTAATATTATAAACAAAGGAATTGGTAGACAAGGGAATTGATTTAAACATTGAGACAATTATTGTCACAATGTGGCGTTGAACCAACTATGACCATGGTTGGCCATGGGTGATTTTCATATTGAGACAATATTTGTCAGAATGCGACATTTGATCATGCATGACATTGATCGATTATTCATATTATAAACCAAAAGATCTAATAAACCCAAGGGTTTAATATTATAAACCAAAGAAATTGGTGAACGCAAGGTAATTGATTTAAACATTGAGACAATTGTTGTCACAATGCGACGTTCGACCAACTATGACCATGGTTGGCCATGGGTGATTTTTATATTGAAACAATATTTGTGAGAATGCGACATTTGATCATGGATGACATTGATCGATTATTCATATTATAAACCAAAAGAACTAATAAACCCAAGAGTTTAATATGATAAACCAAAGGAATTGGTGAACCCAAGGGAAAACCATTACCCAACAAATTATAAACCAAAGGAATTGGTGAACCCAAGGGAATTGATTTAAAGATTGAGATAATTGTTGTCACAATGATATTGAGCCAATATTTATTAGAATGTGACATTTGATCATAGATGAAATTGATCGATTATTCATATTATAAACCAAAATAACTAATAAACCCAAGGGTTTAATATTATAAACCAAAGGAATTAGTGAACCCAAGGGAAAACCATTACCCATCAAATTTTAAACAATATTTGATTGTATGAATTTGAATTTTTTATATGTCATTTCGAATAAAATTAAAAAAAATAAAATAAAATAAAATAATAAAAAATACAGATTAAAATTATATCTTTATTATTGATATCTGTAAATTTTTTGATAAAATAATTAAATAATACAGACATCTTTATTATTATTTAAGTTTAAAAATATGAACATTATTAAACACTTTAAAGTTGAGAAAATAGAAATTATTGTTCACATTTATTATTATTTAAGTTTGAAAATATGAACATGTGCCTATATTTATATATAAAATAAAAAAAACCTAATTAAAATAATTTCCAATTTATTGTAAATGAAAAAATTATTTTGAAAAAAAAATACATCACTAAAAATTATATTTAAAATTGAAATAAATATACATAAATTATCTCACTTATAAATTAATATGTATTTTATCTGGTTTATAATAAGAATTTTTAATTAAAATAACTATAATATAAAATAATTATTACATAAAAAGTAATAAACTAACTTAAAGTGTTATAAAAAATTATATTTAACCTTTATTAACAATAATCTATTACACAATATTTTAATGATGTGCCTAGGCAGAGAATATTGTGAGTAGATAATGATTCTCCGTGGACATAGATTATTGTAAGGAGTTTTACTATTTTTATATAAATATTTTTATGGCTTTTTAGGAACGTAATGTTTCTTTATATTAATTTTTTATAACAATTACAATTTTCAAACTTAAATAAACCTAAATATGGATCATTCAACATGATAAACAACTTTATCAACAAGAATCTATGAACCTAACTAAGAATTAACAAGGAATCATTCAAAGAATAAACTAAGAATCATTAATTAAAAATATATTACTAATAATATTTAATAATTTTTTTATTTAAATTTATTTAATTTAAATTTTAAATAAATGCATAAAATAAAATAAATGAATTATCAAATTTGATAATATGATTTTTTTATCATAATAACAAATCCGGTTTCATTAAAGTTTTTATATAAAACTATATATATAACAATTTTTTTATATAATTTCAAAATTATAAATTAACCCAATATTAAAAACATTTTCGTAATTTCTTGTTAGATTAGAATTATATCCACTAACCGATTATTTATATATATATATATATATATATATATATTATTATTATTTTGAATTTAAATTGTATGACATTAAATTTAATTTTAAATTTAACCCAAAAAAATAATCGCCCATATTTCTAAATATAATCGATTCGCTGTGTATAAATAGGTTAAAATAGACTATTAAAACCAAACCTACCATATACCTTTAAAGTTATACATCACTGGTTTTGCTTCAGTATTTGTGATTTTCTATGACTTATTTTCCAAATTTGGCGGATATTAAAAAATCAATTTTATGATTTAGCATTACACTCACCCAGGTATAGATATTGTGTACTATCTTCACTAAAAAAACTGAATGAATAGATAGTGTATTCATCCATTTTTGTTTCCCATCTATTTCTGTAAAATTCAGCCATTTCTATCTTTCTATCACTTGATTACCAACAATTAGGCCAAAATAGCACATATCCAAAAATATATTTGAAATAGCAGATACCTAAAAGCGAGTTTTAAAATTTATGAGAGTGGGCTTATATCTGGCAGATAATATGGTGAAGGCGTGTGGAAACCTTGCGCACAGTAAAAAAGCGGCTCAATTTTAGCTAAGGATTAATCACACGCCCAACGTGTTTTTAGCTAAGGATGAAACAATAACCTCTACAGCCGCTCCGTTAAATTACAGTACATAGAAGAAATCCCTAAATTCTAAATTCTAAAAACATTTAGGAAGAAATCCCTAAATTAGAAGAATAAACCATACGACCATTAAATCACGATTCACAAGAAATCCCTAAATTCAAAAATATTGTCCGTACCAAAAATTCAATACAAAATAAATAGCATATATATTTGAGATATTTAAGAATTAATTTTATGAACCCACGTTACATACCTGAATTCGGAACTCTAGTAAGAATGTACAAATACTCCAGGAAAAACAATCGATTCAATGTAAGGCAACAAAATGAAAAGATGGACAGAGATTAAAAAAAACAGCCTCACAAAGATGGATAGCGCTAGAAATACCACTTAGAAAAATGTACCTACAACCCGACACTTCATCTTTAAAGAAACATCTAATCAAAAAAACATTGAACGTAAATTTCAGTCTCTATTTTCCGGACTATAGGTTATTTTAAATAGGCTATAAATAACCTATTGCGTGCAAAATAATGGTTGCTCTTTTCTTCTGTGCATGACCGTTCCGAAAATTTTTAGAGAAACATCTTTTCATAAATATAAATAAGGACTATAAATAAACGTACATTTCAGCCTCTTCTTTCGTCCATGATCTAACTGCAAATCCAGATTTGCGAAAGCGAAAGAAATGTTTCTTGTCTGTTCGTTGGCCGAACCTTCCACTTCCCGAATCGCACCGCTCGCCGCCACTATGGCTCGTGTCAAAGGCATGGGACACGTTGCACAACGATTTCAACACGCACCATTTGCTGCCACTATGGCTCGTGTGAAAGGCATAGGACACGTTGAAAAACGATTACAACACTTGGAGAAGATTTAATGTTTCAGTTTCCTTCTAGTTGTTAATCTTGATAGGTGGCAATTAATAAATGGTATAGTAAATTTTTAATCAAGATTTGTAAATTTTTAATTTAAGTATGGTTTAATCACGTGTTTTAGATATGCAAGGAAGTTAGTGGGGTAGATTTGATCCATTGATTGAGTGGCGACGATAAGAATATATCGGCATCTTTCAATCTAGACCATCAGATCAAAAAGATTAATTAGCATAATCACAAAAGATACTATTTCCGATAGGGGGATACCTATAAAAAACAAAAAAAAAATTAGTAAAGGCTAGGAATAAATATTTTAAATACAAATGAATGAAAAACTCACATGATTAATAAAGAGATTAATAAATCTTAGGAATCAATATTTTAAAAATATTGTTTATCACTAATGATGTTAATACTATTTATATTAATAGCGTTAATTTTGATATCAATAGTAATATCATTCGTAATATTAATCATCATATTTTTAGAGTGAATATAATTAAAAAATATATATTAATAAAAAACATATTTATTATTATAAAGAAAACATTATTAATATTATTTATCAATATTAATGTTAATAGGATTTATATTAACAATATTAATGTAATTAATCATATTAATATTATTAATAAAATGTTATTAATATTATTGTTATTATTTAAATGTTATTAATAATTTTAATAAAACTTAATCATGTTTGAAACTTATGGTTATTAATACAATTATGAAAATTAATGTAATTAATCATATTAATATTAATATTAATATTATTTATCAATATTAATGTTGATAGAATTTATATTAATAATATTAAGGTAATTAATCACATTAATATTATTAATAAAATGTTATTAATAATTTTAATAAACCTTAATCATGTTTGAAACTTATAGTTATTAATACAATTATGAACATTAATGTAATTAATGTAATTAATCATATTAATATTATTAATAAAATTTTATTAATATTATTTTTATAATTTAAATGTTATTAATAATTTTAATAAACCTTAATCATGTTTGAAACTTATTGTTATTAATACAATTATGAACATTAATTTTAAATAAACATCGTGAATATTGTAGTAATGATGTTTTTAATAATATTGTTATTATTATTAATAATGTTACTAATAATAATTAAAATTTTATTTTCATTATTAATTTAATTTTTAGTATAAATCATAATCATCATTATTTAAATACTAATTATTAATATTATTTTTAATGTATATTAGAATATTAATGTTATTAATGTCATTTTTATTATTTCTAGAATATGACCATGATTATTTACCATAATAATATTATTTAATGTTATTAAAATTAATAATTAAAATTAAAATTAATATTTATAAATATTAATAATATTAAAAGTAATATTAATATTATCATTCATATTAACAATATTAACATGAATAATTAATATTAGTATTAAAATTAAAATTAATATTTAATGTTAAAAATATAAATATTTAAATTTATTATTTCATATAAATAATAATTATTATAATAAATTAAAATAATAATAATAAATAATATTGTAAATTAAAATTTGTTAACATTATTGTTAATACTAAATGTTGCTAATATTATTTATTAATATTAATATTAATAATATTAAAAATAATATTTTTATTCTTATTCAAATTAATTAATATTAATAGTAAAACTTATTTATTTATTAATATTAGTATATTCCTACATATTAATTATTTAATATCAAATACTAATACAAATTATTATTAGAGTAATACATATATAATAAAGTATAATAATAGGTAATATATTATTATTATTAACTTTAATATTAATATTGATAATATTAATTAATATTAATATTAATAACATTTAATTAATATTAAGAGTGATATTAATATTAATATTTGTTAATAGTGGGTAATATTAATTTTAATATTAATATCAAAATATATTATTAGCTTTAGTAAATTTTTAATAATATTATGATTAATAATTTTAATTATTATTATTATTATTATTATTATATGTCTATGAATAACTTTGTCTTACTATTTTTTTATTATGACTAATCATAGTTGATTATAGTTGTCCATGTTCACCATGTTTAAATATTGCTAATAGTTGATTATAGTTGTCTATATTCATGATGTTTAAATGTTGTTAATTATGTTTAAAGAGTTCGTTATTTTATATTTTATTTTTCTTAATTTGTTAACATAGTTAGAATTTGTACATTTAATTGAATTAATAATTAAGAGATCAATTTTTTTTTATCACTCTTAAAAAATAGATTTAAGTTAACTTTAAAATTCTAAATATAAGTTATATTTAAAATCTTAAACATTAAAATTGTAAATAAAAATTATGTTTAATTCACATTGGAATTACAAAACATGTGTCAAATCTATCTTGGAATTACACATCATTTCATACTCTAGAATGAATTTTTTGACTCAATTATAATTAATTTTATGTTTTTTTATTATATTTTTACCTAATTAAAATGTTAAAAAAAACATTACATTATAACATCTCTATTATATCCTAACTCCGCAAATGTTTCCAATTAAAATTTCACAAAATATAAATTTATTTGATTTTTTATTATAGTTTGCAATTTTTTTATTTAGGAAAATATTCTATTTTTTTTAAAACATATTTAATAAAATAAACATTTAATATTTATAATTCTTTATTGATAAAATTATTTCCAAAAGATAATACTTTAAAAACCGTGGGAATCTACAAAGACAACTTTGCCTCAATTTGAATAAAGAAAGAGTTTGTGCAAAGGGATTCCACATGTTATTCTCGTGCCTATGTAGAAATATTGTAAGTATACAACACTATGGAAGAATCCCTATGGCTGAAATTACGAGACTGCATACCTGATGCTAAAGTCTCTCGGTATTGAACCTTAGTAAGGGTGCGAAGCACACAGCCTTCAACCAAGACCCATGCATGCTTTCATAGTATATACCTATGGTAAAAAATATGTATGCAAAATTAGTATAATAGAAATTGGAACTTGGATTCAAACATAAAAAAGCAGATTCATAGACTACTGTAAAGACATATATGTAGAATTAGTATAATAGAAATTATAAGTTCTATTCAAACAGAAAAAAGCAAATTCCTGGACTAATGTAAAGACATATATGCACACGTTCACATGAGGAACAGTTGGATAGATACCCACTGACAAGCACAATCGGCCCACAAATACCCAAAAAGAAAAGAGCATAAACTGCAAACTGGAAAGAAAGTACAAAAGAGTGCTATCTGAGAAGAACAATCATGATGATTAAACACCTCGAAAGCTGAAACCATTTGAGTATATGATGTCGGATCTGGTTGGTAATTTATTCTCTAAAGTGCCTTGCCACATCCTTTTGAGTCGAAATGGCCGGTGGGGCTGGAGAAGCTTTGCTTTCGCCATTGCTGCACACCGTTTGCAGTTGGAAGAACCTAAATCTCCCCTGCACTGGACGAGCCCATAAACTAGACTATTTTTGTTTTTCCCTTGATCAATTCTAGACGTATTGAATCCAATGGAAGAAACATTCGCAACCAATGAATCCAAAACGTGGTTCAGGTTACGCCTGAAGGTGCTACTGTTACTAAATTCATTTTTTCCGCTATTCGCACAGCCACGCCAAATCTCACTAGTATAATCCTCATGTGGAGCAGCTACAGACATCCTCATATGGATCAGCTACAGACAAGTGCAGAAGCATCATTGCACTAACGAACAGAAAAAATCTGCTAATGAATTGTTTAATCTTCAGCGCCATGAATTGGAGGTGCTGCTATAATGCATGAGTGGGTAGCTTCCTCGTCCACAACGATCTCATGAGCCGGGACATAGAAAGGCATGTACCGTTTCTTGGCCTTCACTCCCTTGATGTTCTTCATCTTGTTCTTCTATAGCTGGCAAGAAATCTCAGTACTATACTGCACCACTTGAAATGGTGTTTCACACCACCCTTCTGCTTCAGCCAGATTTCCCCGGTGGCTACAACCCCGTCCCCCTCCTCCACGTTCTCTAGAGGCATGAGGAGACCCTTGGGAATGTGCGCACCAACGTGGTCAGGTCGTTCTAGTGCCTTCACCACCAAGTGTATACCCAATTTTTTTTTAATTCCAAGGTCGCGTGGCTATCCACCTCCAAAAATATCTGGGTGCGTTATGAAGCAGTAAAGGGCGTAGCTAGACATAATGAAATTTCAACCAGATGTCCCCGGTCACTTCAACTCCCACCCCTTCATCCATGTTCTCGAGAGGCATGAGGAAACCCTTGGGAACGTGCACACCAATGTGGTCAGGTCGTTCACTAATACGTGTTGTTTCTTTTGTGCCTTCGCCGCCAAGTGTATATCCAGTTTTTTTTAAATGATACTTGGCAAGTGGTGGTATGTAAATTTTAATTTGTTTATTTTTTTAATTTCCAAAGTTCACCCTAATTTGATAGGTGGCGGTCAACAAATGGCATGGTAAATTTTTAATCATTTTTTGTAAAAAATTAATTTAATTATGGTTTAAACATGTGATTTAGATATGCAAGAAAGTTACTTTTTTTATTTTCATCCATTGATTTAGTGGCGAAGACCAGAATATACCGGCATCTTTCAATCTAGACCATCAGATCAAAAAGATTAATTAGCACAATAACAAAAGATGTTATTTCCGATAGGAGGCTACGCCTATCGGCATAAATATCTATTAACCAAATCTCTTCTTCTGTAAGACGAGGGTACACACCATGGTTCTAGCATGAACATAGTGCTAGAGTTCTTTCACATTGAAAGCATATAGTTTGGTAAATCGTAATAAAATGGATATTAGAGTACACTTGGCTACTTTTAAACCTTGAGGAAATGCAGCTTGGAATCATGTCGTGTATGGTGTTCGACTTTAAGTAATTATGGGGTTTGGAATTTAACTAATCATAATTATAAAGTACATCATTTGTTTGAAACCATCAATGAGAGGGAAAAGGGAATAGCGTATGCCAAGAACACCCAGGAAAAGCACATGCACATAGCCTGGGCAACCCACCGACTAGCGAATAACTAGCCCACCCCACCAGCTTGATAAACGGAAAACCATAAATCCTAAGTGGTAGGAAATTAAATGTGGTGGGAAAATACAAGCTTATCCTTAGATTTAAACAAATTTAAATCTAACAATAACTATATATTGGCTCAGAGCATTTAATTCTTATACTTTACAATTTATTGATTACTTTTGATAAACAACTTTATTAGCATTCAATTTCTATAACTTACAATTAATTGATTAATTTTAATAAACAACTTTATCTCACAAAGAATGTCATCCAGCCACCACACTCACACTACTACACTAAGGGCATTTTTAAGACATTATTTTTGACAAAAGAAATCTTTTGTCTTAAAAAATCACGTTTTATTTTTGTTATTTAATATCAATTGAATTGCCTTAAATATAAAATTTAAGACAAAAATAGTGTGAGACAAAAATAATTTGAGATAAAACTTTATATTTAAGACAAAAACAATTTGAGACAAAAAAATTTAAGACAAAAGTATTTTAAAACAAAATTTTATATATAAGACAAAAACAGTTTGAGACAAAAATATTTTAATTTAAGACAAAAGAAGTTTGAGACAAAAATATTTTAAGACAAAAAATTATATTTAAGAAAAAAGCACCTTGAGACAAAAATATTTAAGACAAAACTTTATATTTAAGAAAATGGTGACTTAAGACAATGGCAATTAAGACGTAACCCATTTAAGACAGTTAGCAATTAAGACAAAATCATTAGCAATCACAAGTTTGCATTGAAATTCCATTAGTGGATAATGGATAATTATATTTTTTATTTTTGAAAAGAGATATTCAAGCCACATGAAATTTAATCAAGTCATATTTATTTATTTTATATTATAATTATTTCTTTTTTACTTAAGCCACATTCTAAAAATATAATAAAAAAATAGATAAAAAAATATTATATTTTGGTTGGCCACTCAAGGGGATTTGAACTTTGAATCTCATGTTTTGACATAATATTTCATAACAAGTTGATTTTCAATTGAGTTACATTCCATGAACTAAAATTGTTTATTTTTTTAAATATGTGAAAAAATTTAAACTAGCAATTGCACCAGACGTTGCAAAGGAAACGTCGTAAGGCATGAAATAGAGAAGAATCCTGACATATAAGAAATCATTAAATGATAAAAAATAGTAAAAAAAACGCCATTCAAGAAAATATTCAATGAAGAAGGATCATTAGGTACAAGGGATGCAAATTTGGTTTTCAAATAGTAATTTTTCATTTGACATTTACCGATATGAAACATCAGATCATTCGAAAAATGTTATGGGAATAATAACATAAATAGATTTTTGGGGTATAGAAATGATGCAGTTGAGTGAGCTGTTGAGGAAGTATTGACTGATGAAGGAGAAGGCAGTGGTCCTTGAGGGAGACATGTTGTCAGCTTCAGGAGTAGGGGGTTTTGTTAG
Source organism: Pinus albicaulis (assembly GCA_034641835.2). Lineage (NCBI taxonomy): Eukaryota > Viridiplantae > Streptophyta > Pinopsida > Pinales > Pinaceae > Pinus > Pinus albicaulis. Next base: position 1,309,714,088 of record CM076583.1, on the reverse strand, counting down.
CTTGAATTTTGCGAGTTTCCTTTTTTATTGGTGTGCCAAAACCTTGATCTTGCTGATATTTCATCAACTGGATACTTGAATTCCTCCTCAGAGAGCTTATCTGCTAGCTTATTGAGCTCATGATAAATGTGAGTGAAGGATACTAGCTCCTGAATGCACAGCCAAATTTGAGACATCAGAGATTGAAGCCGCACATTCTACCTATAAAACTTACATTAGCCTGGTCAACAACTATTTGAGATTCCCATGTCTTACAACCTCTTCAAACCACAAGAACTCTCCAAATAAATAACAACAAACAATGTTGAGAACTCGACCTTTAAATTAGAACTAGGAGCCAGATTATATCTGATATGAATGAATTGAAATGAATTTATATATAAAACTGAGTGAAGAGAAAGAATAATCAACATATAAGAAGAAACATACTTTTTAAATGATATCACCTCAGATTCTCTGATAATTTGAGTGGGATTTCCTTCAAAATTCTACAAGATATGTTTTTGGTAGGATGTACGAAAAAACATGAGACATTATAGCTATGTAACCTGATCTTGCAGGAAAAATGAATTGCTTCACCTAGAAAACTTTATTATGAATACTATTTTCTTGTGATCTCCAAATGTGGGTAAAAGTGCTTTATATAAGAAAATAAAAATTTTCATGAAATTCCCATGAAAGTGAGTGCATCGATCGATTTTAAGTTTCTTGTTCCATGTTGGTCTCTCTACTATAGAGTTGTGGGATAGTTTTATCATGTCACTAAACTATATTCAATAAATACTCTTGCACTTACCCTGATGTTTGAGGACTAGTGCATTTTTATGTGCAACAGTATGGTCTGCGATCTCCTTATTGTGAACTACATATAGCATGTCTAATTGGATGTTAGCCAAGGCTTTCCATAGGTATAACATACCCAATTTTCACCCTCTGAGGGTTGTCTTGCCCATGATCACAAATATATTCTGATGACTTCTATAATCAAGCCACTTGCAATGCTTCTTCTAGATTTTAAAGGAAACACCTCCTTGAAGAAAAAATAAATAAATAAAACAATAAAAAATGTTGTAGCAATTTAGTTAGACAACAACTAACAACCCTCTTGAGGTGGAAAATTCCAGCCCAATTGAAAGAAGCAAGACAAATCAAGGTATTGCAAAGATAAATCAGAACAATTGTGCATCTTTTTCAAGGATGCAACAAGAAATTTTTCTGTACAGAATAAGAAAATATTTGCAAACGAGAAGATACCTTAGTGGGCATGCACCAAAAGAAGAACCAAAGAAATCAAATTCAATAAAGAAAGCATAACCACCACTCCAAACTGGCTTCTCTAAAACACATACAACCACAATAAATCCCACCAAGGCTTACAAATTTATCAAACCCTAACTTACTAACAAATTCAACAAGCTAACATGCTACAATTTGTTGAGTCTCCCCAAAATCAATTAGTAATTATCGCATGAATGTACATTTTTTTATAATTTTATTTAAATGGTTGAAATTCTCTCAAGAGCGTATAGAATATTTCCAAAAGTTTAAAAAATCGAAATTTTTCCTACCTCCACAAGGTATCATCACACCCGGATAGGTGACAACATACAAGTCTAAATCTTATACCTCTAAGTCTCAATGACACTTCAACATGTCAATAACATAATTGCAACAATGCTTAATGAGTTTTATCTATTGGCTAAAGAGATGTAAATCCATCCATCCAAAAATAAACATCTGAATCAATCCAACACCATAAATTGTGCTAAGTAGTTCATCATGTTATTTCAAAGATTACAATATGGTCTTATATTAGCTCACATATTCCTTGAATATTTGAAAGCCAAACTGCCTTAGCAAAGTAGACCAGAAATATTTGTACTCTAATAGACAAAAAAGACAACAAACTAAAAGAGCAACTTTAACTCTAATCCAAACACTTCATTCTTAGCAACATGATATCTATGCATGTGTTTGTTCACTCGGTTTGACATGTGATAGACAATATATTGATGCCTTTTTTTCCATGCTTTCAAACCCTTCTTGTCTCCTTCAAGGGGGTTTCTTGAGGTCTTCAAAAAGACTTCCTTTTACTAACCAAATGGATTCTTTCACACATGTATGGAAACATACTTTCCAAATCATATTGTAATAGATTCATAAGATGATATTACTGGTATTAACTATATCTTATTTGGAGACATCATTTTTATTATAAGGGTTGGTACCTTTCTATTGGATGTGGTTGGTGATGTGAAGACTACTCAACTTCTAGTAAATACTCATACTAACTCTAACAATATTATGGATTCTTGTTTACAAAGGGAGACCCCTCTTAGCCTAACTCATTGGATTATTTGTTTGTTCATTCTAATTATTGTTCTCAACTTTCCTTCTCCAACGGGTTGAGAATATTTGCTTCATTTATTTTACATGGCCCGGTGAAAGAAGAAGAATGGAGATTTTCTCCACATCTTTTCCATTTCACTAAGTTACAAGTAAAAAGAGTCAAATTCTATAGCCAATATAATAATAGCCTCTTGATACACCTTTAGTGAGTTATGCATAACTTTCACCTATCACTATAGCTCAATGAAATGGCATCTAATAGCTCCAAGACACACTATAGGTAAAGAAATGAGAGAAATTGATAGGTGAACCCCCAATAGTTGTGACAAGGGGATTAGGGGCCACATTATCACAACCCATACGCACTTAACCCATAACCACTAAAGTCCCTATCCCTTTAACCCAAAATCCACAATCCCTTAACCCCTACACTCATAACTCATAACTCATAACAAATTAACCCCTTGATCCCTTAAACCCAAATCCTCTAACCCATTAACCCCTAACCCCTAACTTAGAATCCTTGAACCCCATAAACCCTTTATATCCTCTTAAACGTTGACCCTTAACCCATAACCCCTAGCCCCTAAACTCATTAACGCCTAACCCCTTAACCTGCTAAGACCTAAATACCATAACCCTTAGGCACTTAACCCCTAAATCCCCTGACATGTAAGCCCTTGATGGTTAATCGTTATCCCTAAATCCCTTAACCACTAAGCCATTAAAATTTAACCCTTAAACCCCTATACCTCGACCCCCTAACCCCTAAACCCCATAAGCCCTAACCCTTTACCCTTTATCCTTAACCGCTTGCTCTTAAACCCTTAAACCCCTTAACTCCTAGAACCCCTTATCCTTTCTTCCAAACCATACGTGCTCCAACACTAATATATTGGGAATATTATGTTTTTTCCTTCTAACTACTCCAAATACAACCTCTAAGAACAAGTAGGGTCAAAGGAAAAGAGCTTCAAGGTCCCAAAATCTGATCTACATTTTATGGACAATTACATTTCCCCCAAATATCCTCCACGTATTTTCCTTGGTGTATTGGAGTTTGGAAAATACATAGGATGCCACAAGTAATCCTAATCATAAGACTCAACTTTCCTAATTACTAGGAGGCCTTAAAAATAAAACAACATCTTAACTTATACCTAAAATAACTAAAATTTCCTATCCTAAATATGAAATTAGAAATTCTACAAAATTATAGGGAAACAACGAAACCAAATTCCTCTTCTATAAATCTCTAAGACCTTCTGGAGGACAAATACAAATTTTGAGATAAATTGTTGAAATTATGCTCTTGCATCAATAGCTACCAATGTATCCTTTTAGGCCACCACCTTTAACAATAGTAATACCAATGCCCTTTACCTATAAGGAACTCCTTACATAATTCTCTCTTAGATCCTACCAAGCATGAATTTTTTTAGTAAAATGGATGTTCACCCTACAAGATTATATCCTCATGGCCTAAGATAAGGCATCCCTCTATGTCACCAATGACCATTGCATTAATGGTACACTATTAAAGAGAAACAAAATTTGAATGGATCATTGTTTGTGTTGAGTTTCATGGAGAGTATAGGAGAGTTTGTTGATCAAGTTTTGTAATTTTTCATCATACTCGTGAGAACTTTCTCCAACCATTTTCGTAATCTCCTTCAGTTTAGTGATTTTTTTTTGTTCGGTGTTTAGCCTCTATAACTTAGATATAAATATCACCTTTAATTCGTCTAACGCCTTAGCTACACCCTAGGGATAAATCTATATGAACTTCATGCACCATTAGATAAGATTCCCCCACAATGTGGTTAGGAACTTTATCAGCTTAGAAACTAGCACTACAATATTTTTCACCATCCAAATGAATCCACATAAGAATCGATACAGTTTTTCATCACCATAACACATCATAAAGTTCCTATAACTACTATAACCATATCATTGGTTGGGTTGTTCACCAAGATAAAACCTTATGGACATGTTTGAATAATTAGGCCTGCTCCCCCACTTGAACTAAAATTCAAACATAGCATATGCCACTTCTACTTTTATTCCCACCTTCATTTTGTTTTCACTACTACTATATCCCAAACTAGTAAGAAAAGGTGCTTTCAAGTCAAAAGTAGAAAAAAAGTTGAGATTGCCTCTAGGCTTTTGAAATTCATAGAGTGGTTGGTTTGGATTGGATCCACTTTTCTTAGGATATATCATGTATACTACTTGACCTTCCTCTATCTCAAACAATTATAACACATTATTAAGTGTTTCTTCCTCTTCTTTCTATGTGATGATATCTCTCTCCATAGGCTAATAAATATGTCACAAACCAAGGCTTCCTTTAAGACAATCATGATCCATCTAACTGAACATGCTCACCTCCTTGTGCCATCACTTATTTTTTCTCTTCCAAATTTCTAGACATATTCTCCCCACCTATTATTCTCTCCAAGCTCTTTCCAATTATTAAATCCCCTTATTTGAACAAATGTTTGGTATTCTCTTGACACCTTTGAAAGATTTTGAACTCTTTTACTTGTGCCTCTATGTTTCCATCCTCACTAATACCCATTTTCATTACCAATGTATTGTGATGAAAATACCCTTCATTCTATTCATCCACCACTTCTTAATTATTGCATTTTTATTAAAATCCTATTTTCCACTCTTTAATACATGTGCTTCCTCCATGGTACCTTATTCCCTTAGTTATTCAATAACAGTCAATTCATTCTAGGTCACCTCCAAGCATTGGTGCTTACACTTCCATGGTTGGAGAACTAAAAAAACAAATAATTTCCATTTATGGGTTACACAAAAACTCCCCACAACTTTCATTTGTACTTTCCATCCCTCATAATGATAGTTGTGTGAAGGGATGTAAAGTTTAATGAGGAGAATGCGATGTGGTGCTCCCTTGAGAGGGATCTTTAGATCCCACCAGAAGAGGAGCTTTTAGCTCCAAAGGAGGAGCCTCATGAAGTTGTGGAGCAACAAATATATTGAGGTGCAGAGAGTGGAGACATTCACTCAAGAAAAACCATCCAAAGAAGGCAGAAAAAGAACCAGGGAAGCTGATATACTTGTGCGGGATGTGAGGGAGAATGTGGAAGCTCCTTCAAATTTGTGCAAGAAAACAAGGTCACCTGAGAGGTAGACTGGCTACATGGCTCTTATGGGTGAGTTTATAGAGACTAAGCCGTCCTTTTTCGAGGAAGAAATAGAGCAACCTATATGGGTTGATGCAATGGTGGAGGAATACAAATCCATTGTAAAGAACAACGTTTGGGAAGTGGTCCTAAGACCATCACATAAATCAAGAGTGGGTTCGAGATGGATCTTCAAGGTGAAGCCAATAGCAGACAGAAGCATAGAAAAGTATAAGGCCATATTTGTGGCCAAGGGGTACTCTCGAGTTGAGGATATTGACTATGAGGAGACCTTTTCTCATATAGAAAGGTACTCATCCATTAGATCAATTCTTGCTATGGCTACACAGAGGGGGTGGAAGATCCATGTGATGGATGTAAAAACAAAATTTCTCAATGGGGTTATTGAGGAGGAGGTGTACATCGAGCAACCAAAATTTTTTGAGACATTTTATCGAGAGTCTCATGTGTGCAGACTCAAAAAGGCATTGTACAGTCTCAAACAAGTACCTCGTGCTTGGTACACCAAGATCGATAATTATATCACTGGTTTGGGCTTCACCATAAGTGAATCAGATGCAAAACTCGATCACATCATGGTATAAGGTAAATACCTTATTATTTCCGTATATGTTGATGATTTTATTTTAACTAATGATTAGTAGTTGATGAGATTTTGATTAAAACTTCATGAGTAGTTGCAAATCTACACCATAATTTCTACAAAGATGGTGGAGGAAAATTACAGAATATCCATTAGCAGAAAATATGCCCACTTCAAAATATCTACGAAAATTTTTTCAAGAAGAAAACAATGAGGATAAAAGATTGGATTATGGAAGCATTAGTCACAAAATTCACAAGGGTAGTAATTTTGGCTGGAGGTGTAGTAATTAAATGTAGCCTTCATTGGTGAAGTTGTTGTGTTGTTAGGTGCAATATGTATAAGCATAATTATCTGAGCTTTTTCAATTTTTATGTTTCTTCTGGATGATATCAAGTATCTCTACTAGTTTTTTTGTTTCAAGGTACACTAATAACAAATGGTTTTCCACTCTAGCTATTGGTTTACTCTGTGGTCTATTTGAGACGCACTGGCTGTTCGTTTACGTGGTCTTTATTATGAACCTTTGCTCCTGTGGATCTTCCTACTCCTTCTCTAGTTTTGGATTGGTTGATCAGGGGATTTTCGAGGATTTTAACTACTACACATTGTTGTTCTTTGTGGTCTATTTGAGATGCACTAGCTAGTTGTTTTATGTGGTATTTCTTTCGAACCTTTGCTCCTGTGGATCTTCATGCTCCTCTTTGGTTTAGGATTGGTTGATCGGTGGATTTCCGAGGATATTTACTGCTATGTAAGTGCATTCATTTTGGTTGGTGGAGTTGGAAACATATTTGAATTTTGAATTTGATCACAAAGGAGTCTCTAGGGGTCATTAATTGGTCTAGGGGGGTATTTATTTTCCAAGTTGTTCATTAATTATATGAGGGACAATCCATTAATGGTTTTTTTTTTTTCATTGAAGATATTTTTCAATTGTGTGTTTAATGAGATTTTCTGAAGGATATTGGTCGGTGATGATTCGACAATCTATTGTATTTGAAGGGGTGTCATATTGGATTGAGGTGGTGATGATCTAGATCGAGTGGGGTCTATAATTTATAAGTGACATTAATTTTCCTTGTTTACATATTTTATCGAGGTTTTTTTGAACACTACTACATAAGGTATTTTTTGGTAATGTTATCTACTTTGGTGAACATATAGGCAGGATTGCAGAGTGCCAGCGGTGTTAGTTGTAGAAGTTAAATTTGCATCTATTTTTTATGATGTCACTTGATACAAGGAAATTGAGGCGGTGACATGCCATTACTTGATGCGTTGGTACATAAAATGGTTAGGGAGTGGGTGTTACAAATTTCTCCATTATATTTATCATATATATCTTATATATTATTAATATTTTTCTATTACTTAGCAAATGAACTATTGTTTATTTCATTTTTCAAAGAATATTTTCCATCACTCACGAATGTATTAAAAGCTCTAAGGGAGGCTGGTACATTTTCAATACCCATAGGTTTACCTTTCTTTGTCTTCAAATGGAGCACAAGAGTAACTAGAAACTAAAATACCAACTAGTAACCCTAAAATAATTAATAAGATTTTGTATTGAGAGATTTATGAACTCTTTTGCAAGAGCATTTACCAATTGAATTAATCCTTATTTCCTCTAGCTCTTAACTAAACCTTTGACACTTTATTATTAAAAACATTGAAGTAAAAATCATGTATAATTAGTGGATGATATATTCCAATTTATCAAATAACTTAAAAATCACAATATCAATTAGTTAATAAGGGGAAATTTTATCAATGACATGAGGACGAATATTATTGAAGTAGCTTAGTTCTATGGTGTGCATGGAAATTTTTTTATACCTCAATGCATTTTGTTTTTTCCATTTTTTCCAATAGGTTCCCTTCTTGAGAAACATGTCAAACACTAAGTTTTAATAATGACTTATAAATATTTAAATCTCTGTAGTGGAATGATATTGTTCATATTGGAATTGCAATCCACTAGTTCTACCTATTAGGATTAGTAAAGACACTTCAATAAATTTAATATATCAATTAAAATTACACAAGTGACACCATATAAAGAGAAAAAATTAAATTGAGGTTGGCTATTATCATATTTGCATTTAAATTATACATCTATTTTTTGGTTAAGTCGAGCTAGTCTAGAGAAAGAAATCTACTTTCATTACGAAAAAGGGGCAAACCAGAAGTTTTTATTTTTTTACAAGTAAATACCAAATACATTATCATGTTAGTTTAGTGGTTTTCATTTATTAATATGAGTATGAAATTGAGGAATGGAAATGAAACCCAAATGAGAGACCATCAAATTAACAAACCTTGGATTTGGTGTGAGATCTTTGCCTTCTACCCTCATTTTCTTAGGAGTTTCTCCTATGATATGATGAAACATGTATCCCAACATAGAATAAACTATATTAACACCCAAATTTGCAATAGTGTAGATATTACATCTTATACCAAATGGAAGTAGTCCATAGTCATGAGCATCCATATCGACATTTTCTTCAATAAATATTTAAGGCCTAAAGGTAAATGGGCTCTTCCATATAGTTAGGTATTCAAAAATTACCTACATATTTACATGTATAATAGATCCTTTACATATATATTATGGCAACCAATTGTCAATATTTTATGTTTTTCTATGAAAAATCATTAAAGAAGTGGGTGAACATGAAAATGGCATTTTTTGTGATATATTACATGAACTATGAAAATGACCCTTTTTGTGATTTATTGCATGAACTATAGATGATGAAAATCAATGTCACTCATCACTTTATCTAGTTTGTCTTGTGCTTAAAATATAAACTTACCATTCCATAAGTGAAAATATAAATAAAATCCCGTAGAAAAACCATTAATGAAAATGATCCCAAATAATAAGCACACCACCATTTGTCACAAATATCTTCATCCCAACATGATCTCTCAATATTACATATATTTCCTTTATTGATGATTATGGATCTGATGTCACCCTAAACTTTAATGATAAAAATTAGAAATAAAAACATCCTCCTAACCATATTTTCACACCTTACACATAAATATTAATATTAAATATGAATTAATATTTGTCATAGTAATAAAAATAAAAAATGCAACATGAAAAAATATACTTCATTGCAACTCTAACAACCTTTATATATTTTTCACGAAATAAATTTGTTTTGTTTCAAACTATTTTTCAAGTCATTTACATGTATTTTCTTATATTTGTTCAATAATTTGTGCAATACACTCAAGTTTCCCTATCCCTTAGGAAAAATGCTACTTGCTCAGTTGATCCGGCGAGAGCCCGAAAACTGGTTGCCACTTGCTCAATTGATCTGACAGGAGCCCATAACCAAAGCGGAAAACTGGAGAGCGATATTGACATAAGTCACACGTGGAGGTTTCCATAAGCCATTGTCTGGTGAAAGCCCATAATAAAAGGTTGAAACTAGAGAGCATCATGGATATTTCCATGGTGGGATCCCTTCACCATAATCAAAGAGGGAAAATGGAGAGAATTGTGGATATTTCTATGGCAGGAGCCCATAATCAAAGGGGAAAACTGGAGAGTAGTGTCGAGATTTCCATAAGCCATAGTAACTATTTTCTGGCAGGAGCCCATAACCAAAGGGGAAAAACTGGAGAGCAGGGTGGAGATTGCCATAAGCCACAGTAACTTTTGTCCCGACCAGCATGGATATTGCCAGGAGCCACAGTAACTATTGCCCCTCGTCATCTTGACATAGCTAGTGCGACCGTAGGATTTTCTCTCATTTTCTCTCAGCATCCATGATGTGCAGAGTCTGGAACGAAGTTCTCACACAAAAAAATCCAAAGCTCAAGTCTCATGCTCTCCTCCTTTATCTCATTTATCGCTTTTCAAACACATCAAACACTTAAATATTTCTAAATGTATGAATCAGTTGTAGGACCAAGATCTCTAGTGCCTCCATATCCCTTAAAAACCTAGTTAAGGAACCCTGACCAACCACAAGAATAAATTCCAAATCTAGGGTTTGTAGGGTTTGTGAATAAATGTACTCTGTTGGAGGATGTTGCCACTTCCATACCCAAATTTGCAAGATTTAGGTACTAAGGCCTTGAATAGGATTTTTAAAATCTTAGCCCAATTTATAGTGGGAAAATCCTTATTTTTTCCTACTGGTTCTCCTTCTCAGACCTTGACTACACTCTATAGTCTTGTACGTAGGTTCTCAATAGGTTTCCACATGGGATATATTCAAAGTCTGTAATCCTTTGCTACTCCAAAGGCTCTCTAATTTCAGGATATTTTTTCAACTCCGTTATCTTCAGTTGGTCCAGCAAGTTCCCTATCATTTTTAGGTGTTGTGCAAACTAATAGCAGTTATTTTTATGCATCCACGCAGTGCTGGCCGCTTTGACGATCAAAGTGATCATTTTCATGGTGTCAAGTCCCGTCAACTGTGCCACGTTCGCGCTCCCCCGCATTCTATGATTGTGGTAATGCCCTCATGATGGCAATGAAGAAATCCTCCCAACAAGATATACACACCAAGTATATATCACTTTCATAAAAGAGATATACATAGTAGAGTTACATACATTGGACTTTGAAGTTTGAGGTATGGTCTAGTTTATAGGTATAACAACTGACTTTTTATTTTTTATTTTTTTATAATATTGGTATAAATATTGTGATTCCCATGAAAAAAATGTACTCTTTGGCTCCATTATGCTCCACCACCTGTGGAGAAAAAGAAGGAAAGAAGATTTTGGCGGTCCTCATGTTACCAGAGTTGCCATAGATCTATTTTATTATAATGTTTTAGCATTTCTATACATTAATAATGATTTTTCTGCTAAATTATACAATTTTAAATGTTTCGTTAGAATGACTCTAAGCAGAAACAAGATATTTCTCTTGATATTAAAATTTTGGTTAATAGGTATTTTTTTTTTAATGTTTGTCTATTATTTTGAGGATTAGTAGATAATTATGTTTGAGAGATTGTGTTACATATAAACATATTACAGTGAAAAATGGTTTTACATACTAACAAAATCACATCACATTACTAATCAATAATAATGATGAGAAGTGATTTTGTTTAGTAAATATAATTATGTCATAAACACAATATTCCGAGTCATATATATAATATATTGATGAAATTAAAAATTACTCAACCAGAATTACCCAACAATTTTTCGGTTTCAGATTTCTGCCCTTAACATCCACTCATTATATAACCAGATATCTTAAAATACAAATTTAAAATGTAACTTATTAACCCTTCATTAAACATACAGGGCTTGTAAAACATTGTGCCACTCGCATTTTCCTCTGTTATTTACCGCAGTTGTAAAAAAAGATAAAAATTAACATTTATTCTCCCAAATTGTTACATTTTTGTTGGGTTGGGTTATCTGCTCGTCTTTTTGTTTAGATCATAATTTCTTCTAGCCTTCTACTGAGTAAAAATGGGGAACAGGCTGTGTGTCTCAATATAGCAACAACACAGTATTGATCCAAATACAACAACTATAATGAAGATAGTCAAGATAAAACTTCTCTACTCAATTTTTGTTATGTCTGCAGTCAAAGCCATGATGATCATATCATATTTATTTATTTTTTATGGAGATATGACCAATCAATTGAAATATATATGATGCATACAAGTTATGGTCATGGTATTATATCTGTAACTAAAGTCTATTTGATCTAGATGTGTGCCATCTATTATGGGGGCATGACATACTATATTTTGTATTCCATTTGTTTTAATAATAACTTAAAAGCACGCAGGATTGGAAAATTACAAGGATATTAATATCTAGGAGCTAATTTCTTTGAAGACAAAACTCATCCCTATTCCTACTTTACTGCATATTCTGTATATTTGCTCTAGGTGTTTTTAGTTATTAAAATTTAAATGTTCACTTTTTCTTTTATTGTTAAAAAATTCCCCTAGCTAGTTTTGGTTGCTCTCCTATTTCCTTGGGTATTGCATTTTCCGTTTCAAAATGCTATTGATTAAGGCCTCTATTTACATTATATTTGGAAGTAATGTGATGAGGCGCATTTAAGTACTGTGTCAGAAAGGACTACCTAACTCATGCCATTTTTTGGATATTATTCTTTTTCTTGTAAATGGATGTAATATAAACCAACTTCCCATATTATTTTGTCTCCAAGACTCAGGATTTTTTACATATTTCAACCTGTGTTGTTGTAGATAACTTCATGCAAGGTGCATAGTATTTGGAGTAACTACAATTTGAACTGAGGAACTTTTGTTTCTAAAATCCATGCAAAACCCCTAATCTAGGTGCTTTTCACATATTTATTTTTGGTCCTTCAGTTCAAAAATAATTTCAATTATAACATAGTCTTAAGTAAAGAGTTTGATAAATTTATTTTCCTTGTGAAGAACACCCCACAAGGTTGTACTGTAATGAGCATGATGTTTCTTATTTTTAATAAAGGTTTTGGTTGGGCTTGGATCCTTTCTGTTGTCTATTGAATTTATTTGTACAGTGATACATATTTGATACTACTAAGGTCTTAGAACATCCTGAGTATCTTATCATTCCTTTTTCATTGCGCATATCCCTATATCTAATTTCATTCAAGATTAGTACTTATTCCCCCTCCAGTTCTCGTGATGAAAGAATATGAAATGCATTGATCTAATGCAATGCAACTATAGTCCATAAAACTAAAATTTCATATAATTAAATTGTATATCGGAAATACCACACATAATCATCCTCTCATGACTTATTGATTAGTCAATAAGTAGCACATGAAGCTAATTAAACTGTTCTTTCCTTAAAAGGATTCCTTAAAGATCCTGGCTTTTTTGTTTTAGTACTGTCCCTGTATCTTCATATACTTTGTCTACAGTAAATACTCATTTTTCCTTGAATGTCTAAGATTCTATATTTCCTTAGTTCATCCTCCATAAATGGTAAATATTTCTAGTGTGTATGGGCTTTCTTTAAAAATCCAGTAAAAAGTTAATCCTAACGGTTCTCCACATTTGTAGATGGCATTCCTGGTAACCCATCAGTGTAGACTAGTGCTTCTAACCATAAGGGATTTGAACCAGGAACCTGCTGGCTTGTAACCAGCCAAATTCCCAGCAACATTCAAAACAGCAAATTCAGCCGACCCCTTGGGCTTGTATGGACTAATACATGTGCAAATATCATATTGGAAGGGTCATCTGTAGATGATGATTTTTTATAGTGATTGTCGTTCTATTAAATTTTGTGGTGTATAACTTTAGCTTTATAATATTGGTACAGTTCAAATAAGGAAAATACCAAAAAAGGAACAGGTGGTGGCTTCACCAAGTTATGTGGTATTTCTCCAGAGCTACAGTCAGTCCTTGGGGTATCTGAGTTATCCAGAACCCAAGTTAGTAGTGCTTGTGCCAACTTTACTATTGCTTACTTTCCACATAAAAGTATCAATTTTTCAAAGTATGCTTGATTGTATTAGTTGACTTATGTTTTTTTGGTTTGGATGAATCACGTGGCTAGGTTGTGAAGCAAATTTGGGTTTACATTAGGGAAAATTATTTGCAAGATCTACAAAACAAGCGAAAAATCCTGTGTGATGAAAAATTACTCTTGGTGTTAAAAAAAGATTTAGTTGACATGTCTGAGATGAATAAATTAATTTCAAATCATATTTTGCGACTAGATAATGGAAAGACTGAATCTAAACTGAGATAAACTGCACCCTTTAATTCTGGAAAAGAAAAATAATTCTTGAAGGAAATTTCTAATGAAAAAAAACCTAAATCTGGTGTTCTCTAAGGTTGGAACATGCATAAGCCCTCTACCTCTGTATATATATTTGTTGCACCTCTCCAACAGGCTCTCTCTTCTGCCCACAGGAACCAAGGGAAGGAATAATAGGGAGGTTGTATGGATTTAACTTCAATTTTGTCGAGCCCTCAACCACACTATCATCAATGTTGTATGGATCTGCTGAAGGGTGCCACACTAAAGATGTTGCAGCTGAATATGATGCTACATGAGAATACTTTGGAGTAATAGATAAAGCTAAAAACTTCCTTAGGTGCACTATAATAATTTTATATCTATAATTTATGTTAGGATTACGTAGAATTATCTAGGAGGCATCAAGTTATTTGAATATTCTATATTTAGTTTTGACTATTTTTAGAAGAGTTCAATTATTTATAAACTAATTATTGTTTGCACCTAGTCATTGTAAGTCTTCACTGCATCAACCTTATTATAATGTGAATCGAATTTTTAAGTTCTAGATGACAACTCTCTCTCTCTCTCTCAATGCATTTGTATGAATATTTTCTAAATTTAAAGAGTTGAGAGCTATGATTAATGAGTTTGCTTCAATTTCATTTATGTTAATCATGTTAGCATTTACTCTAGGTTACAAAATTGCCTTCCTTAACTGTAGGAGAATAACTAATAAGTAATTCCATATTTGTAAAATTATGTCAGGATTAAGCAAGAAGTTGGGAGACATGAATTTATTTTTTGGGATAATAGCTTCCTTTAATAGGCATAAAGTATAGAGCTTTAAACCAAAAAATACATGTCGAATGTCTAGACATCTACACGCTGAAGTAGAGAGCCTATTCTATCCCCTCTTGACAATCGATAGGTATATGGGTAGGATATGCTCCAAGAGTTACATTAATCCAAAAAGAAACCCAAAAACATTAAATATGGAAAATCCTAACTGCCTTACCATGCAAGAAAACTAGGAGCAGGGTGAGAGGGAAAGCACAAGCCAAGAGATGCTATAGAGCGGGCTACCATGACCCCTTGTTGCAAATATTGTTTAAAGGAGTATATTATGAAGGGTGTAGAAATAAAGTAATTTGAAATGATCAATAATATCTGCATTGATTTCTTTCCAAGTATAAGGGCAGTAACTATCGTGTTACTTCTGCCCAAGCCTATATATACAATAGTAAATATTTTAACAGTAACCTTGTAATCCCCCTGCCATTTCCATAGTGTCAATGGTGTGTCCATGGATGCATTAGTTAATAGTGAGTTGAAGTATTGATTCTTCTGTTATCACTATAAAAATTTTCCAAACTTGGACAGTTTTCATTTGTTCCTAAGTCATGGTCTTAGATAGGGGTTAATGTCTTTTTTTGTTTTGTTTTTAGAGTCTAAGTCATAAGGTCAGAGTCTCATCTCCATCATAAAATAAAGTCCAACAAACTTTGTTTCAGACTTTAAGGGTCCCATATTATGTTTCGGAAGTCATGTGTTTAGTCATTTTGAATTTTTTTTCGAATAAGCCACGAAACCACGTTTTCGTATCGTAGACAGTGTTAAAAAGTGATTTTGAGCTACAAAAACGCTAGTATTTTCATTGCGTAAAACCCTGAAAATACATTACATGCGCTACAAAATCGGGAATTCGTAACCAATCCTGTCCAACTGTCAAATCCATCAAATTTCATTAAATTTTCATGATTAGGTGTCATTCCACGAATCCTTTATCACACATGCAACCATTCATAACCATCATGAGATTCGTTAGAGGTCATTTATCATTAGTCATTTTAAAATTTGAAAAGGGATGGCTGTCCTTGATTGTATTGTCTCATGCAAAAACACGTGGTGCATGTTTTTATTCGAACGATAAGCTTATGGTAAGCAGAAACCAGAGCTTCTCTCAATTCTCAAGAGAGGTTGAACCAGTTACCAAGCGAGGCTGAACCCTTAATCAAGCGAGCCAGTTTATTACAGGTTTTCTAAAGCCATAGGGATTTCGAGGGAAATATGAAAGAGGAAAAAAGAAACCATAGATCAGGCCATTATTTGAGAACGAAACCTAAAGGCATAGAGGCTCTCACCAAGGATAAATCAGTCGAAGAAGCCTTCAAGAAAGTAGGATGTTGGAGATTCTCTGAAAAGCTATGGGGAGGTCATAATCAAGTCACAAAAGAATTTTCCATTAATTTCACAGGTTCAAACACAATGGTTGGATTTTTAAACTTGCCAATTTCTCCTAAAATTATATCATTAGTGACAGAGATTCCAAGGGGAGAAGAAAGGTGATTCAAGAACTTCAGGTTTGAAATGGAACCTTGTAAAATATTTTTGAAGCCAGAGTTTGTGGACACAGATTTAAACAAAGCAGTTCCAAGAGGTTATGTCAAGGATACATATGCTAACCTGCTTTCAAACATTCAAAGGTACTTCACCTATGAAGGAAGATACCATAAGGTATATTCTTATCATTTCAAACTCTTATTGCATTTCACTAGAATAATTTCTCTAGATTTAAATTTATTCCTATTTTGAAGTTTGGCCAAGATGGCAGATAAGGTGTAGATGAAAACTCAGGCATGTGAAACTTCATTATTCCATCGTGGTCTAGTTAAATTAATAGTTTTGCATGAACTTCAGAGAGTGAATAGAGAATTTTTTGCATTTCTGTTTTTGTGTGGATTTGGGGTGGAAACACATGGAACAAGTGTTAGCCAAAGAAAAATCACCATAAAAAACGACTCTTCCAAAGATTAAAGCCTAGAAAGCAAGTGAAAGAGCCAAAGATTAAAAAACCAATGATTATTCAAGAAACCCCTCAACCTGCACAAAAGAGGACAACCAAAGGTAAGAAAGTAGTACAGGAACAATCAACCAGCAAATCAGCCCAGAAAAGATTGACTAGAAGTCAAATAGCAAGGGAGAAAGGCAAAACAGTGGTTTCAGAAGAAGATCCAGGTTTAAAGGGTAGTTTAAATGATATTTTACAAGCTATTGATATTGAGGAATCTCCTTTAGTGCAGGCAGATTTTATAAATTTGGATGAATGGATATATAAGAAGATCAAGTCTTCCAAAAATTTGGATTTTAATGATGAAATTTCAGAGTTTATGTTCAAGCCTAGAAGGCCTCTAACTAGGATTTCAAAAAAGTTGCAAGGGCTGGATGTGGAGTTAGATAAAGCTAGAGAAATTTCAAATGTTTATGAGGAACCCATAGACATTTCATCACCTATGCCTGAAGATGACAGAAACAGAGTTTTCCATACTCAAAGAGAAAAGAGAAGTTATGAGGGGATTAAAGAAAAATTAAGACTAGCTAATCTTGAAATTGCTAAGATTAAGAAGAAACCAAGAAAACATGTTCTGGAGAAGATAAAATTTGACAGAATTAAGGCTCTGTGGGAGCTTGAAAGATTCTTAAAACCTGAAACAGTCAGTAGTGAAGTTCAGTATTTTACCTGGACTCTTCCTACAATCAAAGAGGCTAAATTTGTGAGAAGGATAAATGTAAATTTAAGGGCTGCTAACAGAAGGTTGAAGAGGCAGATTGAAGATCTTGAAATCCAATTGGAAAACTCTTAAGGTTATCTACAGCAGAAGTAAGGCAGTAAGTGACAAATCCCTAATATAGTTTTGTTTTGGTAAGAACACCTCTTTTTGAAAACATGGAAAAGTTAACTTATATAAACTATTAAGGTATATTAGCATCAAGGTAAACATTAAAGGGCTCTAAATATTCTTGAGATCTAGAGATGATGAAAAAATTGTGTAATAAGGAGATACACAACAGTTTTGTAGCGCGCTACGAAACTGCTGTAGGTGCATTTTTGAACATTTTATAGGGGTTTCAAAGGGTAAACAAACTTCATTTCAGAATTTGGTTGCTATTGGTGGTTGGAAAGGATTCATAAATGAAAATTCAAGTCTCAAGGCAAAGGAAATTGGATCATTGAGAATGGTTTACAAAGGTGTAAATTCTGCGCTTCGAAAACGCTGTTCATTTCGTAGCACAGCCATGTCATCTCTCCTTTTACTTTTTCAAAGGTTTGTTTTCTGTACATATGGAAAGGTATGGTTCCATGAAGGTGAAAACACATGTCACTTATTTCAAAAGGTCAACATTGCCAATAAAAAGGGTTCGAAGATCATCAAGAAGGAAAAGGATGAAATATAGGAAACATGTTCCCTGTTTTGTAGGGCAAGTAAGGCATAAACCATTATGACAACATAACAAGATTGCAGGCATCATCAAGGTTGAAGACATGGAGGAACAACTATCACAGATATAATTTAAGTTCTAGATAAGTTTGTTTAGATATAATAAGGAGTTATACTCCTATTTGTATCAGGACTTCTAGAAGACACAATTAACTGTTAGATGTAATTAATAGTCAGTTTTAGAGAAAATAGGTGTCAATTTAAGATAAAATTTGAGTTCCTCTGAAGATGTATTATAGAATCCAAGGTTTCAATGACTCTATAAGAGATATGAGGTTGAATTGTACAGGGTTGGAAATTTTCATTAACAAGTAGACTATGTTACTATAGCAAACTGTGTGTTTTTTCTTATCATAATACAAATATTGGCTTACTACTCAGCATTCAGAAAGAGTTTTAAATGTATGATCTTCCTATGACTTTCCTTATCTATATATATGCAGTGGTATAAACATATGTTACTTAGAATTCATTGGAAAATGCTCTAACTTCCTGCATATGTTTGTAAACTATGTTTTGTTCACTCTGTTTTTGTTTTACTAATATACCTAAAAACTCTGAAATGCCCTGACTTCCATGATAAGCTAATTTTGATGTTTTTTGGGAAAACACCTAGACTCCATAGCCCAATAGATGTTTGTTGATCAGTTTTTCAACCTTTCATACACTTTTATAAAGTTTATTCCCAGAGTTAGCCATCTAATCCTTAATTCAAAATCTTAAACCTAGTGAGAGAGCCCTCTCAAGTTGAGAAGGCTAAGCCTTAACTAAAATTTTGGTTTGAAATAGTTACACTGAGGTAGCCTGAACAACAACCTATCAGGTCCTATTTTGGTGATAACACCAATGATAAAGAAAAACACTAAAGAGACATTGAACAAATTTACTTTTCAAAGGAGGAAGAATCAGGAAAGTTTACTGGTCTTTAAGAGGTATCAGACAGTTGAGAATATAGAATACAAATGGTTGAGAATGACATAAATGAAAAATTTGAATGGAATTTGGTTGGCTAAGGGGGCAACACAGTCTCTAAGGGGATACAATGCGTTGCAGTGTGCCCTTGAGTGGGAGATAGTGCACTGCAGTGCACTGTGTCTTGACCAACAATGCGTTGGCCGCAATAGGGATTGAAAAATCAAGCTATAGAACACACTTCTAATTCAATTATTTCATTCAAATGTATAATAAATGAATGGTATTTTGCATCTACAGAGAAAAAAAAACCAAGAGTGAGAGGATACTCCCCAGCGGAGTTACCAATTTGTTATGCGGAATTGTGATCTACAGATATACCAAATTCCCTAAGTGTGGTGCTAGTCACTTAGAACAACAGAGGAAAGAATTACTATCACTTTATCTAAAATAAGCATATATATAGAATGGTGAAAGAGCCTACTTGTGATTCAAGCACTTCTCCTTCTCCTTCTATCGCTATTGTTGCCGCTCTCAATCCAACTCAGATCGATTCCTGCAAACACAAACAAAGAAGGGAAAAAAACATGCATATACAGATATCTACTTATATTAATCAATCAAATCGATTAGATGTGAGATATATATATCATTCAAGAATCCATTGCACAAGAAATAGAGACATATATATGGGAAAATGAACAAAAATATTTATTAAAGAATAGAAGGGGGAGGTTACAACCAATGATCGATTTGTTGCCACTAGCTCCAACTTCATCCCAGCCTCATCACATCAAACATCACACCAACAACAGATCAGTACTTTCACTCTCTCAAATGAGAATCCAACAACATTTCTTTACCAAATTTCTTCCTTCGCTAGCACTAGAATGAGTGCTCAATTTATAGGGAAACTGATGGTAGTTTCTTAATGTATGACTTTCTAATAATAGGCAAGACATGTTCCCAAGTTTAGGGGTGTTAGATGGACACTTGGATTTGAAGTTTGACACATATGGAATCTTCTAGAAGGCAATGGCCATGTGGAGATTCCCGAAACAATGAGAATTCCGCTCCCAGGTGTCCAACGCATTCTTGAATGTCGGGAAGTGCATTGCGGTGCACCCTTGAATGGAGGATATTTCACTGCAAGGTAGTTAGTCCCTTTAGAGGCTTGGTTGGTGAGTCAATAAGTGATATAACATATAATTCAAACCTTGGAAATCTCACAATAGAAGCCATGAATGAATTTTTCTTCTCTTAGGGCATATGGAAACTGAAATATGAGGGGATGATAGACCCTATTTCATTAGTCCTGGGGATGATGTCCAGTTTGACCAGGTCATGGGGTATGATGCCCAAATTGACCTATAATAGTATTCAGGTGGGCCCAAACTCCATAATACTATGTACTGAGAAAAGTTATAGTCTCAACAGTTTGTAGCATGTATGAAAATCACGTGGTTATTATGTTTCAATATTTTGTCTACTTACACCAATCATGATCATGTTATTGGTGTGTATACCTTGCAAGATTCATCAAATTTGTGTCTGCACATGGGAGCACCAGATACATGCAAACAAATTTAAGGAACTTGGATCTCTTAACCTTGATGAATATTTCCTTGTCCTCAAGATTATTTGGGAACTCCTTCTTAATGAGAACATATTTTATGGTTATCCATGGTAAAGGAGTGGCCTTATACACCAAAAATCTACCATGATAGACGTTCTTGGTCTTGAAATTTCCCAAGCACATTCTATAGTACTTTATGTGACTTCCTTCATTGGTACTTGTCTTGTGACCAGAGGAATGGTATATGTGGAAGATGAGAGGTTGATAATCTCTTTATTGGCAGCACCTGTGTTGGAGTGGGGTCCCCTGAGTCCGAAGACCATTTTTGATATATTTTGTAATAGATTTTGTAATTTTAGTCGTGCACAGGGGCTTTAGGGTAGGTCAAAGCCCCTCATGGTTGTAATGGGTAAAAAGGGTAAAACAGGGGGCTGCAAACCACGGTTTGAGGACCCTAGAGTAGTGCAGGATATAAGTATATATATAAGTCTAGATCGAGTCTAATAAGGCAGTTTTTTGGAAAAATCTGAAAGTTGTTGATAGATATGGATATTTTGTGATATTTTGGGTGGAATTGTCTGGGTAGAAGGATCCTACTAGCTATGTACGCAGAGACCTTAAGTCCTGCTGTGTGTGGACCTGTTGAAGCCTAGAAAATCTCTGCTTCAAACATTGGGGAAAACCACCTGGTCGGGACCTTAGGACAACTCCTTTTCTGTTTGGTATGGTGGCTCCGACTGGATTTAAAGGACCAGTTTCCTTATAACTAAATGGGCTGGTGAGGGGATTGATTTGGATGAGTGGAAATGGGACTAAATTGACTGAAATAAAACTATCTAATTAAACTAAATGCTGATAAAGAAATTCTAACACTAACCCGGGTAATTATATGTGAATACAACTTAAGATTATCCCAATTTAATAATAACCATGAAAATTTATTATTATTTAAATTGAAATGTGCAGAAACGAATAAAGATAACTCTTTTTAAGAAATTAAACAGAGTTATATTAGCATATTGCATTCATCATTGTATACCATCTATATATGCTTTATGAAAGACAACATTCCAATTATACTCAGAAATGATATATAAAAGGAAACGCTATGAAAACCAAATATATAAATGATAGCAAATTCTTCAAGCGAATATCATATAACAAAGGAAATCAACAGTGAACAGATAGAAATACCTCATTCATCTTGAAGACTGTCAAATGAAATGTGATACTCTAATTCAGTAACTCCGATGTAAAATTAAATCCAAAGGTACAGAAATGCAACACTCCAAAGATAAT
The DNA here is from genome assembly GCA_034641835.2 of Pinus albicaulis. Lineage (NCBI taxonomy): Eukaryota > Viridiplantae > Streptophyta > Pinopsida > Pinales > Pinaceae > Pinus > Pinus albicaulis. The sequence goes on along the minus strand of CM076583.1, from coordinate 1,309,692,182 downwards.
TTCTGCACAAAAATCACCAGATGTGATCCTTTATCAAATATAAGAGGGAATGGAGTACAGAAATGTAAGCTCCAAGTCCAAAAAATATTACAACTTCGGATCCTTCTCTAAATGCATGAGAGGGATTTAAATAAGAAATTACATAACAAAATCCTACTACTACTGCTACAATCTATCAAATTAAAAATAGAAATGGTATCTTAAATGAAACTGATTCATTGCTTTTCTTTCTCGCTTGATGTAGCCAGGTTGCAAATCTTCAGCATATCTTGGAGCCTTGGTGGATGACTCATCTCGGAATGCAGCTGTCCAGCGTAGGTGGCATCGGAAAACTCTAGAATTAAACAATCGACAGCATTTGAAAGGAATTTAATAGCCATTTGCTGATTGTTTGGCTTTATTAAATAAGTCCACATATTTTCCCATGATATTGCTTGAAGTTTATCGATTTTTTGACTTTTATTCACCATTTCTTCTTTCCATCTATTTTCAGTTTCTTTCACTTTAGGCAAACTGCCAGGAACACAGTCTGAAATGAGATTGATTGGATACAAGCTGTCATTGATAAATTGCGTGATATTACTCATCATGCCCCTAGCTCTTGATATTGCTCTCTCAGCTTTCATTACTTGATGTTCCCATTCTGTAAACAAGATTTCTTTATGTCTTTCTTCTATCCTAGGAAGATTAGCTTCTCTTCCTTTTTCTGTATCCTGCCAAGTAAGAATTCAGAAATCTTTTCATCAGCATCATCGATTTCTTGTCTGAGAGTAATAATGTTCTGGATCAAGGATGAGGTAATATCACAAAATGGTTCTGCCTGTGATAGTTTTGCACAAAATTCATTCAATTGTTGAGACAACAATTTATTAGCTTCGAGGGCTTCCGATTTGAATTCACTTAACTTAGGGAAATCTTTGAATCTATCTAAAGCTGTTTGGAACTCCTTTTCTTGTACAATCTTCGCATTCTTCTCATTTTGTAACAAACCTTGTAACCTGGAAATTTCTTCATTCAATTGTTGTTGTTTGCCTAAGACCTACTCATCAAATTTCTTCTTTGCTTCAGCAAGCTATTCTTCCAACTCTTTGGACCTGAATTCTTGATCTTGTAGTTGTTGTTGCAGTTGAGTAATATTTTGCTGATTTTCCTTAGCTTGCTCTTCAAGTGAAGCTATATGGAGATCTTTCTGAGTCATCATCTGAGAAACTTCTACTGCTTTATCAACTGTTGCAGCACTATAAGCTCCTGCATATTGAGACAACTTAGTGAGATCCTGAGAAGGATTCACTTCAGTAGTCTTGTAAACAATATTCATAAATTCTTCCGATGGAGTAGAAAACATGTCCTGATCCGTCTTCCTTCTTTTTCTCTGTCTTCTAACAACAACCTTATGCTTAGGGATGCAAAATACATCTAAAGGATGGATCTCCTCGATATTTAATACAATCTGCCCTGTAGGATATTCAGGAATGATTTCGACATCCTGCTCTACTTGCTCTTTATCTTTATCTTGCAGTCCCAATTGCTGAGCGAATTGATCATATTGTTTCAATAATTGAGAGGAAACATTAAGATCAGTAGAGTCTACAATCTTCGTAGTAGTTTCTTTTCCTCCCGATTGCATGTCTGCTTTCCCTGTATCTGTTTTCTGCTCAATGGTTTTACTATCCGATCCTCCTTTTTTATTATGCACATTAGCATCAGTACTTGTGCATTTTTCTGTTGTTTGAGCAGTAGACTGCTGATCAGTATTTCGATCGGATTTACCATCAGTATTCCCTTTCTGAGCCTCAGGTTTGCCATCGGTGCCCATCTTTGCAGTATGTACAGTTGGCTGGTTAACAGCCGATTATGTAATGAATTTACCGGCAGATGTTTCTCTTGGCATTTTGACAAATTTATCCTTTGTCTCTGACCCTTGTATATGAATTCTCAGTTGGTCTAGAGGAACTCTCAACAACCTTTGACTTTTGAATAACAAAAATTTATTCATTTCTTCCTTTTGAAATTTAGACTTGGCTAAATCATAAATTTGAGGAAAATCATTCAACGAAACAAACAAATCATCAAACCGATCTGGTTCATGCTCAAATCGAGCAATTGAAACTGAAGCAGTAACATTAAAGGCTATCTGTCGCGGATCATACTGTCTCCCTGGAATGGTTGCAAATTTACAACCCTTTATTTTGGCAACTTATTTTTCCACATGTTTGAAATCATTTAAAGTAAACTGACCACAATTGAATGGGAATTGAGGCCAGATTCTCTTCTTACTGTTGTTTAAAGATCTGGATATTCCTTCAACTGTTAATTGATAGGAAATTTCCTGGGCGAGAAGTTTGTCTGGAACAATAAGAGGAAGAACATGTGGTTCCACAATACTACCAAAAATCCTGATGTATGTAAATTTCTCCTCCCCAAACCAATCTCCTATTGCGGATAAGTCGGCTTTAGCTTTATCAGAGAATCTAGGAGGGAAGCGATTGAAAATGGTTTGGAAAATAGGGATAAGGAAACCATGGCAGATTCTATATACATTATCTTGAAAATGAACTTTCCAAATAAGTTTATGATATATATGAATTGGGGTAGGGTCTTTGGGAGTCCATTTCCATCCAAAAAAGGGAAATTCAGAATTAAAACAAAGAGCATCAAGAATATAGGCACAAAAGAAAAAAGGAGTGGAATTTCCAGCGGTTTTATCTTGTCTGTACTCAAGTATTCTATTAGCCATTCTATCAGAAAGAATAACAACCCAATCCATAATGTCGGAATTGACAGCAGCTAGGATTAATGGGACCATTTGTATAGAAAACCTAGCTGAATTATCATTGCCAAATAATCTACACATCATGGCAGCGGCATAGCAATACGGAGGTAAAAGGGAATCTACAGAATACATACCGAATGCTTCATTTCTGTGCTTCTCTGGATTTTTCTTCCAATCTCTGATAGGATCAGATTGGACTTTATTATTATCAGCGAATTCTTTGATAAGTTCTTTGTTATACACCTTCTGTGGGTCCGGAAGGTGATACATAGCCTTAATGTCTTCTTCTTTGAACGACACAAAAGACACTCCAGAAGCTGAAACAAACGTTCTGTCCTGTATCTTCACACCATCGATGACCCATCGAATTACATCATAATAAGGCATGATGCTCGCTCTAGCTGCAATTCGATGCAAAAATGAATTTGCAAGTGTTTTTTCATTAATCTCAGAGTCAGAATCTGAGCTATCTTCGTCTGGAACTGATGCCTTTTCCACTGTGACTTTGGGGTTTTGTTTCTCCAATAGATTGTAGACTCCTTCCCATGTCATTCTCCCGAGCCCTTGGCATGATGTATCTGTGACTAATCTTAGTTTTGTGGGCTTCTCTTTTGAGACTGTAGGAGTCTCAACAAATTTAACTGGAACAAAATTCTTGGCTCTTCTCGCTCTCTTCGACATTTCTGCGTTTGCTATTACTTCCCTTTGTCTGTGAATGAAAGGGCTTGGTGTTCGTTGGCTCTGCAAAACTTTCAGTCTGACTAACAAGCAACTTGAATGGAACGTTTATGAACAAATGATTCGTTATTTATTGGTTTTGTATAGCGCGTAAATGTTCTTTTTGGGTCACACTCACGTATTAAAAACCAAATCATCAACTAATATTCATTCGATTTGCTATTAAATACCTACGTACAAATGGAGATTTGGCGCTTGTAAAATATTATAATATTCACCCATCCAGAACTTTTCGAATGTACTAAATATCATTTATCAATCGCATCGAACGTTTTTATTTGGCACATAAATATCATAACACAGATTTCTTCGATTGGCCGATTCCGATTGAAAACTCTTGCCGATTTCCGATGGTGGGGTCCACTATATAAAATTTTTGTATTTAAACGGAAAAATGCTTGTTTTCCCTTTTGAAAAGTATTTTTATAATAAGTGCGTATCACATTGAAGAATTTGAAATTGACTGCAAAAAGCTTATTAAAGAGTATCCCGATCATGCGTTTGCGACTGATCGCATCACATCGGAAGTATGTGAATGGATAATCTTAAACTCTTTGCGATTGAAGTCTTGCGATCGAATTAATCGCATCGGAGGATTTGGGTTTGTATGTCAAGTTTCTTCTAAGGGTTTTCTCCAATTCTCCGATTGCGATTGTTATTCATTGGAATTTTAAACTTGATTTGTTTTTTATGATAAGGTATTCTATATTTGATCGGATCGGAAGATTTGAATGTTGTATTTGGTTTGCAAACAAAAAAAGATGAGCTTTTTCAAAACAATGAATCTTTATTTCTAAGCCTTTTATTTCTAAAAAAGAAAAAAGGGACCCTATTTCTAAATGAATTTTATTCTAAAATTAAGAAAAAGGGACGGTTGTTGTATAGTACAACAATTGGCGATTCACTGAAAGAACTAGTTATCTCTGAAAAAATAAAATGAATACTATATTTTAAGTAAGGAAATATTTTTAAAGATAATGAAAACTATCCTAGGATAATCAAAAATAAAATCTAACTTATGAAAAAGAATAAAAATTATTTACAATTTCTTTCTAGTTTCTTGAGAATAAAAACATTTTTGGGTTATCTCAAGCTTTGATTTGTATTAATAATGAAGTAAGTGAATTTCTCCAAGTTTGGTTTTATAATATACTCTATTGTCATAGGTATTGCCTCTGCTTCCTGCAAACGTTCATAGTCTCGACAGGGTTACCTTTTAACCATTAACTATTCATTGTCCCATCCAACTAAGATTATGACTTTTAAAAAGATAAATTCATAAAACATATTATCTCATGTTTTTGTCTTTTATTTATTTTTATTTTTAAGAGCCATTGTTTTGGTTTGGTAGCCAGTTAATAACAATGCCATTCACTAGTTGTAATTAAACTGAACAAGCTGGCTCGTGATGAGAACCCTTGTCTTATATTTATAAGCCATTACCCTGTTTTGATGTGCAGTATTGGTAATGTCAGTTTCATTACTTCTTATGAATATGGTAAGTCGGCTCATGATGAGACCTCTTATCTCTTAAAAATTTTACATAATTTCTTAGAATTACATTCTAAAAAATCACAACCTAAATGGATGGGGTGAAGTAGTTTTATCCTTAAGAATCAATGGATGACAATTTTTTAGAGTTTTTTGAGTACCAAGACTTGAATAATCTTTACTTTTATAGATAACCTCTCTCTGCTTAATAAACTTATAATGATTTACATTTCCCTCAAGTTTTTCAAAATATCATGCAAATAATTGATATAATCTTTCAAAGTTTAACATCTTATTTAAAACTATCAAAAGATTATGATCATTTCTTTAAAAATTCTTATTTACACAAAATAAATATTTATAATATTCTTCCTAAGAATTTTTCTAACAAGTAAACAGTCAATTAGAGACTTATTAACAACCTTTATTTGCAAAAACAATTAAAAACTTTGCAGAAAGGAATATGTATAGTTTAAGAAGGGGTTACTTTCTTATGAAAAGAATTTCTTCAAGATAAGCCCATTTACAGAAGAGATTCTCTCTTACCTGTTAGATCTTGGAGTATGAATGTATTTGAGCCTATCTTCTCAACGATCTGGAATGGTCCAAGCCACATTTTCTGAAATTTGGTATGCTTACCTTTTTCTTCATGTGCCTTATCCCATTTCAGAACAAGATCACCAATTGACAAAATTTTTGAGCCAGCAGAACTTGCATCAAAAGAAGATTTTACAAGCTGTTGATGTTTTTCATGAACAATTTTAGCTTTATCTCTATCTTCTTCTAGTTTAAGGATTTGATCATATCTCAATTGAATGGATGAAGAAGGATTTTATTCAATAAATTGCACTAGGGCTAATGATGGAAGAGTTAAATTTGATGGTATCACATCTTAGTTCCTATGAAAGCTTTTTCAGTGATACGATCAACCCATAATGCAAAGATTAAAGACTTGTGCCAATTCTTTTGATTTTGATCGATAGTCCTTTTAATGATTTTGATGAGATTTTTGTTAGTGGATCCAGCTAAACCATTACCTTGTGGATAATAATTTGCTGAGTATTTCAGTTTAAAACCTCTTTTGACTGCAAATTCTATTAAACTGTTTCCGGAAAAATAAGATGCATTATCAAAGACAAGAGCTTGAGGTACACCAAACCTGGTTATTATGAATTGATCTATGAAATCAATAATTGCATCAGAATTGGCTACCTTCAAAGGGATTGCCTCTACCCATTTTGTAAAGTAATCATTTGCAGTAAGGATGTACTTGTGCTGTTTGGAAGAATGAGGTATTATCTCACCAATTATGTCAAGCCCCCATTATTGAAATGGTTGCTCAATACTCACTGGTTGCAAAGGAAAAGATGGTTTCCTTTGTCTTCCACTTGCAGTTTGGCAAATTCTGCACTTCCTTACATAGTCATGTGTATCTTTAAAAAGGGTAGGCCAGTAATAACCAGCACGAATTATTTTGTGAGCTGTGGTATCACCTCCAAAATGACCTCCTGCTGGTCCATCATGCAACTCCTGAAAAACCTTTTCAACTTCAGTCTTTTCAAGACATCTTAATAAAATTGAATCATAATTTTTTCTAAATAACACATTATCAATGATCTCATATTTAACATCCTTTAACCTTAAAGCACGTTTTCTCTTATAGCTGAGATCAGAAGGAGCATACCCATTTTTCAAGTAATGGATAAGATCAGCATACTGAGATTCAGAATCTGTAACACTTATCTGACTTACTTGAATATCTTGATTTGAATCTTCATTTTCTGGTATGTTATGAGCTCCTGCTAATAATCTGCAAAAACCTTGTCCTCTAACAATATTAGCTGGTTTAATATCAACATCATATTCTTGCAAAGCTATTACCTAGTTAGCTCGTTTTTCTCCTACTTCTCTCTGAATTAATAATTGCCTCACTGCAGAGAATGGGACAATGATTTTTGTATGAGTTTTTAAGAGAAAAGGTCTGAAATGCTTGATTGATTTAAACACAGCAAAGGCTTGTTTTTCAACATCGGAATAATTCAGTTCAGCTCCTCGCAGATTTGAGCTAAAGAAAGAAATTGGTGCTTCAATTTTCTGATCATTGAGCTGTGTTAAAACAGCTGCATAGGATGTCTCGGTGGCTAAGGTATACAAAATAAAATCTTTAGAAAAATCCGGGGTACTCAATGCTGGTGCACTAATGATAGCTTGTTTGATTGCCTCAAAGGCTTCTTTCTCTTTATGCCCCCATTTGAATACTGAATTCTTCTTGATCATATTTTGTATAGGTAAAACAATTAAAGAAAAATCAGGAATGAATCTTTTTACAAAATTGATCTGTCCAAGAAATGATTGCATGGATTTTTTGTTATGAGGTAAAGAAATATCAGAGATTTCTTTTACTCTATCTGGATCAATGTATATACCATCTTTTGACACAACAAATCCCAAGATTTTTCCTTCATCCAAAGCAAAGAAATATTTCTTTGGATTTAGGGAAATACCAAACCTTCTACATCTTTCAAATATTTGCTTTAGATCATGTAGATGATTGGTTCTCTTTTTTGAAAATACTGTTATATCATCAAGATAAACAACAACTGATTTATTGATCAAACCTTTAAATGCTATGTCCATGGCTCTTTGGAAAGTTGCTCCTGCATTTATTAGACCAAAAGGCATTTTTTGATAAGCATAAGTTCCCCATTTTGTTCTGAAAGTTGTTTTCAATTTGTCATCTGGATGAACTAAGACTTGATTATAGCTTGAAAATCCATCAAGAAAGGACATAAATTCAAAACCAGCTATCTTTTGAAGTATCTGTTCCATGGTTGGCAATGGGAAATTATCTTTTAAACATGCCTTGTTTAAATTTCTGAAATCAATACAGATTCTTATATCACCATTCTTCTTCCTTACAGGTACCATATTGGAAACCCAATTGGAGTGCCTGATAGGAAAAATGATTTTGGCTTTTAGAAGTTTATTAAGTTCTGATTTGATTTGATCTTCGAGATTTGGATGAACTTTCCTTAGCTTTTGTTGAACAGGTTTAATATTAGGAAGCATTGGAATTGTGTGTTGAATAACTGAAGTATCATATGTTTTCAAATCATCATAATTCCAAGCGAAAACGTTTTTATATTTGTTCAAGAGTTTAACGAAAGCATTCCTTTCCCTTTAGTGTTAAATTGAGTCCTAAATTAACATTTTGATGTTTGGAATCGAACCAAGATTTACTAATTCAAACTTCAAAGTGGAACTTTGAAGTTTGACATTAGTGACTTTCTTGAATACTGTCTTTAATATCATATAAGTCCTCCAATTTAACAACGATTTCGAATGGGATTTTCATTACCTTTTTGAAGAAATTTGTAAATCATGATCATTTTCATCAATAATTTGCTCATCATATGATTTCTGCGGAAGTCATGAAATTTAAAATATCTTGATCATGATAGAAAACTCTCCAATTTGTAACATTGTACGGGACAAAGATGGACGAAAAATTAATTCTACTGAAAATCTATCGGGAGTCGCAATCTTCGGCGGGGTAAGAGTTTAGATGCAACATTAGCTAACAAGTCGGTGATGTATTACGATTTCCTAGGAATAGGAGAAATATTGAATGCTAAAAAATGAGTGGTGAGATCTTGTACTAGGTTTTGATAGTGTTTAAGATGTCTGAAAAGGCAATGAATAGTATTCCTAACTTGTTTTATGACAATTTCGGAATCACCAAAGACTTTCAAGTATTTAACATCTAACCCTATAGCTTTATAAAGTCCTTGAACCAAGGCTTCATATTCTAGCGGTATTATTAGTACACTCAAATTCTAGCCTACATGATGGCATGGTTTTCTCTCCATCTGGATCAATTAAAATGCATCTGCTCTGACTCCATCACTAGACTTTGATCCATCAAAATATAACGACCAAAAATAAAGATTTATCTATTGACTTATCTACAATTACATCGAAAGTATTTACAATTTTGGAAGAATCGGATTGTGAAAAATTTTCTATTTGAGAAACAAAATTATTTACTGAAAAAAAGGTGATTGGGGTGCTTGAAGTTTCCAAGAAATGATTTAGAGCGAATAACCTCCAAGAATATTGTTGTTGAATGCCACGGAGTTCATTTAGGTTGTTCAAATTCGGTGACAGTGTGGGTCATATGTTTTTCTCGTTCAATTTTGATTTGATTTGGTTTCCCTGTTGTAGGGAAGCCACATATGTGAAATAATCATTCGAGATATAACCATTAAGTTTTGTAGACCAGTCCACTGCTTAAAATTAATCCATAGAATTACGGGAATATCAGCAATCAAAATATCAATTCTTTGGACAATTCTAGGATCGGAAGCTAATCTGATAGTAGCTGAATTGATTTCTCCTATAACTTGAACTTTAGAGCGATCCAATTGAAAAATATGAGCTAGCCGATTTACGTGGTTCAATATTCAATTTAGCACAAACAAAAGTAGGCATTATATTAGAGGAAGCTCAGAATCAATCAAACAATTATGCAGATTCTTATTGTACATTTCATAAGTCGAAGAAAAGGAGGAGTTTGAGAATTTTACTCTTTCTCCAATGAGCACGATATCATTAGCATCTACCTTATACGGTGGCTTTTACCGAGTCCCTCTATTTGCTTTTGCAACTACACCACTTGGTAAAGGAGCAATTGGTGTGGCGTTTAATTCTTTTCAATAGCAACTTCTGTTGGTGTTTTATTTTGTTGAGTTCATGTAAGGAAATGTTGGCTTTGATCTTTTTCATGTCTTCAACTATGTTATACTCCATAGGATCTGACACCACTAAAGTCTTTGTTGTTGATGAAGGAGGATTAGAAGATGATGGCTGATTTTGGGTAGGTAATGGAGAAAATTTCTTTGCAGGGGATTTGTCTTTGGTACTCGAGTTGTGATTTTCTTTTTTAGGAGATGTTTGTATAGGCTCTGCTTTGTAGATTTTACTCCTAGTACTTACGAGGCATAGCTTCTTGTTCTACCTCACTATCGGAATTAGGGAGAATAAAATCCCACATTCCATGTAATTCGGCTATTTCTTCATTCTCGTCTTCCTCATCGATACTAAAGATGTATATTCTTCTTCTTCTTCTTCTTCGATTCTGCATTAGAGATTGCATTAGGAGGTTTAGATTCAACTTGGTTTCTTACGAAATTTCTGAATGGCTTTTTAGTAGAAAGTTTCGGCTACTTGTTTTTTTATTTCAACCATTTCATTTGACATGGTTTTAAGAAATTTCTGTAAACCCTCCATGTCATATGGATCTTTGAGCCTTTTTCTTTGAATCATCTTTGAAAAGTGAATTTCTTTGATATTTCCTTTCCTCAATAGCATTTTTCTTTTCTAGAGAAATAATTCGTTTTTCTACGCAATAGCTTCTTTCATATTCTCGGCTAATGTCAGGTTTTTTGCGGCTCTATCTACAAAAATTGCTATGTTTGAGGGTAAGAGCGATTTATATACCATTCACTTTCGACTTGTTCACTAGGTTTAGATATTTGTAGGGATCTTATTCAAGAGTTTATTGAATCGAGTTAAAATATTTAATGGGTTACGTGTAGTATCGGCCTTTGCGGCTTTCCTTCGGTGATCAAACATGCTCTTACAAAGTTATTTTAAGGTGTCAAGGTCAAATTTTGTCATTTCAATGAGTCTTCAAGCAAAATTTGGTCACTAGGCATTAGGTCTAGGGTTTGTTTTCACTCTTTTTCAAAGTTGTCCAAATGTCGGTCCATGTCACCATTCAGCTGAGTGTACCATCATTCAGAGGGTTGTCATCATCATTTCAAGTTCCATTGGGTCATTTTACGACTTGTTCATGCTTCGGTTGTGCCCTGGTAAGGTCCATTTCCCTCTCCTAGGGTTTTGGAGGTAATTTCTCTTGGATGGTCAAATCATTAGAAAAAACTTGTATCCTGATGTTCATACACCTTCCCCTATCATTAATGTACCTTATTAAACACTTCCCATCTATGAGATCCCCCAAATTCCTCATTTTTTGCACAAACCCTAGTTTCTTGCCACAACTTGGCAATTTTCTAGAGCTAGGCTTTGTGTTTTTGCCCTTTTGGACCCCTTCCCCTCACTCAATCTCTGAGATTCCACTTTCCCCTGCTTCCTAACATCCCTCCCTACTTCCCAAAAATTTCCCCAAGAATTTAGAAGCCCCTTATCCCCTTCATTTCGCTTCATTTCGACAAAATCCCTTGTTTCACACATCGGGATAGGTTTCACTCAAATGATGTTTCAGAGAAATAAAAGATGAATTTTGGAAAAACTGAGAGAGGTTTTTGTCCAAAACATGCCAAGGAAGAAAAACCTCCTTCACTTTTTTACACGGGTGTGATGGTTTTGGAGAAATGTCAAGAATACTGGTTGCCTCGGGAGAATTGATGCACTGCGGGAAGTAGTGTTGGGAGATTTGATTTTTGACGGGGTAAATGAACTCAAAATTGAACAATTCCACTTGGGTTGGAAATTATACTCCAACAGATTTCCAACGAGCTATCACACGCCTAATTTGGACACCGGGAAGGCCTCCAAAATCCTCCTGCAAAATGCACTATGTGACGCGCTACTCATATAAAAGTGCACGCTACTCATTGGGCCAGAACATAAGAAATTTTGCCATTTCTCTCCAACATCAAATTTGCTTGGTTTTTCCATGTTTGAACATCAGCAAAGGCCAAGACACATCAAGGAAGTGGAAAAAATGAGTTTTGAAGCCAAATTGTGTGTTGGATCGACGCGCTACGCGTTGAGGGTGAGCGCGCTACGCGTAGAGAGTGAGACTCAAATTTTTTCCATTTGCTTCCCAGATTTTTGTATTGGTTTCGTCAATTTTTGCTCTAAGTAAGTTCAAGTGACCTTGTAATTTCCATAACTCATGCTTGTTGTTGGTTGTGCGATTGATCATGAGAATTTAAAATGCCAAAAACCAACTCTATCATCTTGTTGAAGAAATGCCTCCTTAAGGTTTTGAGTTGGTATTATAAAAATAATTTGGTGTCAAAAAACTCCATTCCTCACTTTGTTTATTCCTCCCCTCACTATTTATCTCACCACTACACTCATCCCTTTTCTTATCTCCTTACATCTCTAAAAGCCATTTGCTCCTAAAGCTCATTCATACCATCTCATTCCCATTCCCAATAGCACTTGTAAATTTCCTCAAATCCCAAGTTTCCCAAAATGGTCAAAGTGGTTTGTCCTCACTCTGTAGATTCACTTGAAAAAGCTCCATTGAACCCAATTATCCTCACTGCCCTATTTCCCACGAGTCCCTCATTTGGTTTTGGCACATATTTTGGCAATTGAGGAAAAAAATCAACATACACCTTGCATAGATACCATGGAGACGCGGCTACTTCTATGATCGAGACCATAGAGTTACATGTGTCTAGGAGGCCAACCAAGAGAAGAAACAGACTTGAGGAACATGACATACCATTACTTGGGCGCTCACTCGGGTTTGCAAAGCAAGAAATCGAAACTTGAAGGTCAAGTTGTAGAAAAGCATCGAGGAGGCAAAGAGGGCATGATCGACTCCGAATCTTGGCGAACGCTTCCTTGGCCCAACATTGCATATGATGAGAGGACACTCGGTCAAATTTCAAGGAATTTGGAGAAATTTTTGTCATTTTGAAAAATTTTGGTCTCAAAACAGATTTTTTTCGGCCCAACGAGTAGCGCGTCGACGCGCTCGCTTATGATTGGGACACTTGCTGGAGGAAAAAACTTTATATTTTTGGATTTTTTCATGGAAATTTATGCATGCTCCGGTAGGACCAAAGCATTTCATCAAGTTGGATGATCGAAAAGGGCCAAAAACACCATGAAAATCACGATTACGCCACCTTTTTCAGCAGCAGGAAGTACTTGTGGGAGGATGAAGTTTTGGAGGGTCAAATGAGCTCCAAATTGGGAAATTCCACTTGGGTTGGATAGCAGACATCTAGGGATTTCCAAAAAGCTATCATGAGCTTGATTTTGATGCCGGGAAGTGCCCCAAAAGTAGGCTGAAAGGCGCGCTATGCATATAGCTCGGGCGCGCTACTCATACAGATTTTTGGTCCATTTTTCATCTTCCGACTCGGGATTTCGGCCGATTGGACCAGTTTTGCTTGTGGATGTAATTTTTGAGTTATCTTGATGTAATTTTATGGTTGGCATGTAACTTGGACTCACTTTTACCTATTCTAGATGATTCACTCCTAAAAAAAGTAAAAATCAAGTGAAAGAATCGGTTTCCTTCCTTTTTAGAGGCAAGTTGTTTGATGTGCCTATATTCTAGCTCCTTGTTTAGAATTAGTTGGAGCTTGCTCCTAGAAGGAGGAATTCGACCCCTAGAGGCATGGGAAAGGGGGTTAGGATGGTCTATATGATGTAATTTCTCAATCATTTTTCGAGAGGTTGGATAGGTTGGACTCTTGGGAAGACTTTGGCACACTATTGTACATATTTTTCATATTTTGGCTAAGGAAAGATCAGAGGTTTTGCGGCACTTGTTGGGATTCTTGTGGCTTTCAGTTCTTGATGGTGTTTTCTCTCAGTTTATTGTAAGTTCTTTCATGTTTAATGTATGCCATTCCCTTCTTATGCTACGAAACTAAATGAATGAGTAAATGAGGTTGAATCCATTGATTTCGGTCTTTCTGCCTTTGAATTTGTTTAGTTTTACATGTTTTTCGCTTTGTTTGGAGAGGATTCATGTTCTCCCTTGCCCTCTTCGGCTCCTTGTCGTTCTGATCCATCCATACACCTGATCAAAAGCATCAAGACTACTGCCTACCTCGCCCCAACTCGAATTTCTGCAAAGATGCGGCCTTATCCCCAGGACCCAAAATTGTTTTTCCCATTTTTTCAACAAAAAACCCAAAAAATCAAAATCAAACTTTCCTATCTCTTTACTAGCCTAAAATCGGTATTCATTATAAGTCATCTCGAGCCCCTTTGAAGATCTTTTCCGAGATAGACCCGGAGAGAGCCCTCTCTTGTCCTCGTAGGGCTAGCTACGAGGTCGAGCGTGGTTTGATGTAGCCTTGAGTTTTACCTTATTTCAGCCTAAGGTAGATTTGAGCGCTAACATAGTGGCGACCATGCTGGGGAAGAAATTGGTTTGCTTGTTGATGTCATTTGTTTCATTAGCTACGGGACGGAGTACGAAGTCACGCCGAGTAGCCTTGAGCTTGCTCTTGCTCTGCGAGTGCATAGTAGATAAAAGGCTGCTTCGGTCGATCTCCGGTCTAGCTTGTGAATGTGACACTCGACTTGTAGATGTCTTGCCCCGGTACGTGTATCAAGTTCGAGATCGATTGTTGATGGTGGACAACGATCGAGACATCAAGAGAAAGTGAAATCATTCACTGGTGACTTCATTCATTGAACAATCCGAGAAATCAATGCTTCATGGTGACTTCCCTTGCGGGGGAGATCGGTAGGCTTTGTAAGATTTTCAAGATGGACCGAATTGCAAGAAGATATGCTCCCATGAGCCGAGATCACATTCCGGAGTTTTCCGAATAAGATGCCCAAGGTAGATTGGTCAAGGATACTGCCTACGTTTAACGATGATGGTAAGAAGGATCTTTGCTTTACATACGGTTAGATTTCACATGCATATTCGCAAGTTGAAGGTGGATTTTTCTGAAGATTGCTTGATGAAGATATTCCTGGCCACTCACGGAAGGTGAAGCCCAATCTTGGTATGAAAATTTGCCGCCATCTGTGTTTCTTGTTTAAAGGATTTTCATGCTACTGTTCATTGAAAAATATCAAGTATCTTATCCATCATTAAATTTAGTTCATAGTATTGTTGCAAACATGCTTCTACTTTTATTGAAAGCCTTGAGAAATATTATGAAGATGATAATTTCATGGATGATGAGATCATGGAAACTACGTATGAAAATCCATTTCGGCGGCATAAAGACGATCATGAAAATTTGCGGGCGGGATCAAGATTTTAGTGTGGTGGAAGATGAAGGAATTTTGCATCTTGACGAGTCAACGGGAATTACATGAAATGGATCGGCGGTATGAGGAGAAATCTGTATACTCCTTCACTTGAAATCAATGAAGACAATCATCTGTTTGAGCCAAAGAAAACAAAGGGTCATTATCTCCTCTATGCGAAGATGAGATAGATCAGCTATTGAAAAGTCTTGTTCCGGCTCAAGTTAACACGGATCTGCGGTGTGCACATGGTCAAGAAGGTGATGGTGGAAACTTCTTCCTTTTACGAAAAAGGATGACAGATCTATAACGACTTTATAGATCGGCGGAGTTGAAGATGTCTATATGGTTTGAAAATGATGAAAGAGAAGAGCTTGTTTTCGGATCTGTCCATGGGAAGAAGACGACATGCAAGTAAGTCCGGTTCTAATTTCGAGAATGTGATAATGTCGGGACAGTCTATTTCGGTTTGATTCAGATCGTGATGACCAAGAATACCTTGTGTTGAATCCCATCAAAGAGAGAATCTCTGTTGTTGAAGTCATCGGGATAGAAGACAGAGTTATGGATCCAAATGTTCTTAGTTCATTAGAACACGAGTCTTCATAAGGAGGTAATTCGGTCAGTTCATGAAACAACAAGATGAGATCTTCGTTCAAGTAAGTGAAACGAGTTCCTCTGGATGAATTTATGGTAGATGATAAAAATGTCATGTTTGAGCTATCAAGAATCATTGGAAGTTTCTTTTCTCATGATTGATAATCGTAATGAAAATCCGGTTTGTCCTATCATATGAAGATGACCTATCATATTTTCGGACTACGAGAAGATCAGATCATTCAAGATTCCCTTTCGATTTCTTCTTCATATGTTTCATGTGTTGAAATGTTTTTTACAAGAGGAGATCTGCTCATCTACATGTTCGAGTTTTTTGAAGCCCGGGGAGCATACTATTCTTGAAGTACATGATGAAGGAAGATCGGAAATTAGAGAGCAAAAGACACCTTGTTCTTTCGAGCGAGAGGTAAATCTTCATGTTTTTCAGGGATCCATTTGCGAGAAATTTGTTGCGGTCGACGATGAAGGTGTTTATTGCGGTGTTCGATGATGAAGGAGATCATGGTCAATTATGTTTTTTGGATGCCCCGAGTTATCGGTTGTATTGTTGACCGATGAGATACGATCGGGAGAATCAATCGAGAGGCATCTGCTTGATTGGTTACATTGGCATTATGATATAGTTTGATGGTATATTGTCTTGTAAGAAACACGGGCGGTTATATCATGCCATCGAGGTCTTTTAAGTTGTAAAGTTCGGGTCTTAGTCATGTTGAGTCATGTTATTTCAAGTCGGTTTCGGTCTTTTCGTTTCGAGTTTGCAATTAAGTCAAAATGTCAGTCAAATAAAATCATTGTGTGAGTTGTGTTTGCAAATAATGGATTCCATTGCCCAATGGATGGAGGCCATGATCTGCTCTCCCAAAGATGCGTCGTTCTTGGCACCTCCAAGGAGCTACCATCCCCATTGGAGCCAATGTTAGTGTCGGCCTTTGCAGCTTTCCTTCGGTGATCAAACATGCTCTTACAAAGTGATTTTTAAGGTGTCGAGGTCAAATTTTGTCATTTCAATGAGTCTTGAAGCAAAATTTGGTCACTAGGCATTAGGTCTAGGGTTTGTTTTCACTCTTTTCAAAGTTGTCCAAATGTCGAGTCCATGTCACCATTCGAGCTGAGTGTGCCATCATTCAGAGGGTTTTCATCATCATTTCAAGTTCCATTGGGTCATTTTACTGGCTTGTTCATGCTTTCGGTTGTGCCTAGGTAAGGTCCATTTCCCTCACCTAGGGTTTTGGAGGTAATTTCTCTTGGATGGTCAAATCATTAGAAAAAAATTGTATCCTGATGTTCACACACCTTCCCCTATCATTAATGTACCTTATTAAACACTTCCCATCACTGAGATCCCCCAAATTCCTCATTTTTCCACAAACCCTAGTTTCTTGCCACAACTTGGCAATTTTCTAGAGCTAGGCTCTGTGTTTTTCCCCTTTTGGACCCCTTCCCCTCACTCAATCTCTGAGATTCCACTTTCCCCTACTTTCTAACATCCCTCCCTACTTCCCAAAATTTCTCCAAGAATTTATAAGCCCCTTATCCCCTTCATTTCGCTTCATTTCGACAAAATCCCTTTTTTCACACATCGGGATAGGTTTCACTCAAATGATTTTTTAGAGCAATAAAAGATGAATTTTGGAAAAATTAGAGAGGTTTTTGTCCCAAAAATGCCAAGGAAGAAAAACCTCCTTCCATTTTTACACAGGTGTGATGGTTTTGGAGAAATGTCAAGAATACCGTTGCCTCAGGAGAATTGATGCACTTGCAGGAAGTAGTTTTGGGAGATTTGATTTTTTATAGGGTAAATGAACTCCAAATTGAACAATTCCACTTGGGTTGGAAATTAGACTCCAAAATATTTCCAAAGAGCTATCACACGCTCAATTTGGACACCAGGAAGGCCTCCAAAAGCCTCCTGCAAAAATGCACTTTATGTAGCGCGCTACGCATATAAAAAGTGCGCGCTACGCATTGGGCCAGAACTCAAAAAAATTTTGCCATTTCTCTCCAACATCAAATTTGCTTGGTTTTTTCCATGTTTGAACATCAGCAAAAGGCCAAGACACATCAAGGAAGTGAAAAAAAATGAGTTTTTGAAGCCAAATTGTGTGTTGGATCGACGCGCTACGCGTTGAGTTTGGCGCGCTACTGCGTGAGGGCTGAGACTCAAATTTTTCCATTTGCTTCAGATTTTTTGTATTGGTTTCATCAATTTTGCTCTAAGTAAGTTCAAGTGACCTTGTAATTTCCATAACTCATGCTTGTTGTTGGTTGTGCGATTGATCATGAGAATTTAAAATGCCAAAAAACCAACTCTATCATCTTGTTGAAGAAATGCCTCCTTAAGGTTTTGAGTTGGTATTATAAAAATAATTTGGTGTCAAAAACTCCATTCCTCACTTTTGTTTTATTCCTCCCCTCACTATTTATCTCACCACTACACTCATCCCTTTTCTTATCTCCTTACATCTCTAAAAGCCATTTTGCTCCTAAAGCTCATTCATACCATCTCATTCCCATTCCCAATAGCACTTGTAAATTTCCTCAAATCCCAAGTTTCCCAAAACGGTCAAAGTGATTGTCCTCACGCTTTGTAGATTCACTTGAAAAAGCTCCATTGAACCCAATTATCCTCACTTTGCCCTATTTCCCACGAGTCCCTCATTTGGTTTTGGCACATATTTTGGCAATTGAGGAAAAAAATCAACATACACCTTGCATAGATACCATGGAGACGCGGCTACTTCTATGATCGAGACCATAGAGTTACATGTGTCTAGGAGGCCAACCAAGAGAAGAACAGCTTGAGGAACATGACATACCATTACTTGGGCGCTCACTCGGGTTTGCAAAGCAAGAAATCGAAACTTGAAGGTCAAGTTGTAGAAAAGCATCGAGGAGGCAAAAAGGGCATGATCGACTCCGAATCTTGGCGAACGCTTCCTTGGCCCAACATTGCATATGACGAGAGGACACTCGGTCCAAATTTCAAGGAATTTGGAGAAATTTTTTGTCATTTTGAAAAATTTTGGTCTCAAAACAGATTTTTTCGGCCCAACGAGTAGCGCGTCGACGCGCTCGCTTATGATTGGGACACTTGCTTTGGAGGAAAACTTTATATTTTTTGGATTTTTCATGGAAATTTATGCATGCTCCGGTAGGACCAAAGAATTTCATCAAATTTTGGATGATCGAAAGGGGCCAAAAACACCATGAAAATCACCTGTTACGCCACCTTTTTGCACCGGCGGGAAGTACTTGTGGGAGGATGAAGTTTTGGAGGGGACAAATGAGCTCCAAATTGGGAAATTCCACTTGGGCTGGATAGCGAGACATCCAGGGGCTTTCCAAAAAGCTATCATGAGCTTGATTTTGATGTCCGGGAAGTGCCCCAAAAGTAGGCTGAAGGCGCGCTACGCATATAGCTCGGGCGCGCTACTCATATGGATTTTTGGTCCATTTTTCATCTTCCGGCTCGAGATTTCGGCCGGTTGGACCAGTTTTGCTTGTGGATGTAATTTTTGAGTTATCTTGATGTAATTTTATGGTTGGCATGTAACTTGGACTCACTTTTTACCTATTCTAGATGATTCACTCCTAAAAAAGTAAAAATCAAGTGAAAGAATCGGTTTCCTTCCTTTTAGAGGCAAGTTGTTTGGTGCCTATATTCTAGCTCCTTGTTTAGAATTAGTTGGAGCTGCTCCTAGAAGGAGGAATTCGACCCCTAGAGGCGTGGGAAAGGGGTTAGGATGGTCTATATGATGTAATTTCTCAATCATTTTCGGAGGTTGGATAGGTTGGACTCTTGGGAAAGACTTTGGCACACTATTGTACATATTTTTCATATTTTGGCTAAGGAAAGATCGAGAGGTTTTGCGGCATCTTTGTTGGGATTCTTGTGGCTTTCGGTTCTTGATGGTGTTTTCTCTCAGTTTATTGTAAGTTTCTTTCATGTTTAATGTATGCCATTCCCTTCTTATGCTTCGAAACTAAATGAATGAGTAAATGAGGTTGAATCCATTGATTTCGGTGCTCTGCCTTTGAATTTGTTTAGTTTTACATGTTTTCGCTTTGTTTGGAGAGGATTCATGTTCTCCCTTGCCCTCTTCGGCTCCTTGTCGTTCTGATCCATCCATACACCTGATCAAAAAGCATCAAGACTACTGCCTACCTCGCCCCAACTCGAGATTACGCAAAAGATGCGGCCTTATCCCCAGGACCCAAAATTGTTTTTCCCATTTTTTCAACAAAAAACCCAAAAAAATCAAAATCAAACTTTCCTATCTCTTTACTAGCCTAAAATCGGTATTCATTATAAGTCATCTCGGCCCCTTTGAAGATCTTTTGCCGAGATAGACCGGAGAGAGCCCTCTCCTGTCCTCGTAGGGCTAGCTACGAGTGAGCGTGGTTTGATGTAGCCTTGAGTTTTACCTTATTTCAGCCTAAGGTAGATTTGAGCACTAACGAGTTCTTTGGGTTGAGTCTTTAAATTGGAGAGATCGTTGATTAGGGTAGCAATTGATCTATCATCTCCATATTTAGTTAAAAATTTCTCTTCAAACATATCCCAATTAGTGATAGAATCGGGAAGGTAGAGGAAAAGTACCAAGATCCTATTGTTCCTTGTAAGGTATAGGGAAATAACGACTACAACATCTTCATGCTACTTGATTTAAATTTATAGCAAGCATAAAGTTATTGATATGTTCTTAGCTTGTATACAGGTATATGGACTAAAATTTGGCGACCATTTCTGCGGGATGATCGGGTAGATCATGTAAAGGTGCAGCCATATTTACGGACTCCGGTCTAGTCCATGGTCTTTGTGCCATTGTTGTGATGATGGTAGAAGAACTAGAAGTAAGCTGGTGTATGAGTAATGCAGAGTTGAAAATGCGGAAGAGACAATTGATGTTTGAGCAGGATGATGATGAGACTACTACACTTTTACGATTTGGAGCTTGGGGAAAAAGATGATTGAATATTCGATGAAGAACTAGTACCACTTTCTATTTAGAGTGGAGTTTTCGTGTTTGACTCTACGTAGGTAGGAAATTATTTTGGGGAAATCCAAAGTTTTTCACTCTCTGTGACCTAGTGTGAGGTCTGGAAAAAACAAACTACGAGGTGACACTATCTTCGAGATAATTTGGATTCTTCTAATGATAATGAGAATCCTTGAAGTTTAAGGACTAAAGCTTCAACTTCGGGGATTCGGGAGGTGGATTATACGATTGATGCGAGACTTTGGTATTTGGTGTTTGAATACTTTTATCAATTTCTTCTCTAGTGATTTGAGATGTGGAATAAATTGAAGGTGATGAGGGTGTTGTGATCTTAGAATGGCTTTCGGTTGGTTATCTTCCATTAATAGCTTTAGCCCTCCTTCTAGCACCAAAAATGTTGAAGCTCGAAAATCGTTGCTTCAAACATTGGGGGATAACCACACGAGTCGGGACCTTAGGACAACTCCTTTTTCCATATGTTGTGGTGGCGATCTGGATTTATAGGATCGGATTTCCTAGTAATTTAAATGGGTTGGTAATGGAATGATTGGATGAAGGGAAAAAATGGAACTAAATGATCTGAAATAAAAATATTTAAACTAACTTGAAAAGCGATAAGATAATTCTAAAACTAACTCGAGCATCAAATGTGAATACAACTTTAAATTATTTGAATTAAACAATAACCATAAAAATGTATTATAGCTTAGTTTAAATATGCGGTAACAAAATAAAGATAACTATGTTTAAGAAATTAAGCAAGAGTTATAATAACATATTGCATTCATCATTATATATCATTTGCATATCTTGTAAAAAGATAAATATTTCTACACACTCAAAAAATGATATGTAATAAAGAAATATTGTAAAGCGAATACACATAAACGATAGCAATTTAAAAGAGAATATCACATAACATAAGAAAACTAACAGTGAATAGATAGAAATACCATATCCATCTTGGTACTTTTCAATGCAATATGATATCCAAATCCAGCAACTTCGATGTAAAATTAACTCCAAGATATAGAAATGCAATTCTTAAAGGCAATTTCACACAGAATCACTAGATGTGATCCTTTATAAAAATATAAGAGTTAATGGAGTATAGAAATGTAATCTCCAAATCAAAATATTACAAATTCAGGACCCCTTTCTAAATGCATGAAAGGGGTTTAAATAGGTATTTAACAAAATAACTAAAACTATTCCTACAATCTATCTAAATCAAAAAATCTAGAATAGAAATGGAATTTTGAGGTGAACCGACTCATTGATTATCTGATGCGTTTGATGTGCCCAGATGGCAGATTTTGAGCATTTCCTTCACTTCTTCTGGATGACTAAGCTTTGAGTGCAACCGCCCTGTATACGTGGCATCAGAGAATTTGGGAATGATGCAATCGATGGCATTTGAAAGAAATTTTATTGTTGTTTGTTGACTATGCGGCTTGATAAGATAGGTCCACATTGTATCCCATGATATTCCTTGTAGTTGGCCAATTTGCTTATTTTTATTAATTATCTCTTATTTCCATCTGTGAGCAGTTTCTTTTACCCTAGGTAATTGGCCAGGGGTAAAATTTGAAATTAAATTGATTGCATATAGATTATCATTCACCAGCTGTGTTACATTGTTCATTATGCTTTTAGCTCTGGATGTAGCTCTTTCTACTTTGATTAAACGTTGTTCCCATTGTGCAAAAATAATTTCTTTATGTCTCTCCATAATCTTGGGAAGATTTGATTTTATTCCTAATTCTCAGTCTTGCCATAAAAGAAATTTAGAGATATTTTCATCAGCTTCATCAAATTCAATTTTAAGATTGACTCCTTCATCTACCAAGGAAGATGTTAATTCACATAGGGATTCTTCTTCTGCAACTTTTAGACAAAATTCATTTAATTGTTGAGACAATAACTTGTTTGTCTCCAAGGCTTCATTTTTGAATTGATCCAAATTAGGATAATTCTTAAATTTTTCTAATTTAGATTGAAACATCTTCTCTTGCTCAATCTTTGAAGTCTTCTCATTTTGTAGAAGAGCCTGCAATTTTTCTATTTCTTGATTTAGCTGCTATTGTTTTTCTAAATTTTGTTGATCGATCTTTTCCTTTTCAACAACAAACTTCTCTTCTAATTGTTTAGATTTGAGCTCTCCATCCTGCAATCTCTGTTCTAACTAAATGATTTTCTGTTGGTTCTCTATAAGTTGTTCTTATAACATGGCTATTTGCACATCCTTTTGCTTCATTAACTGTGTAACTTCAGAGGCCTTGTCTATAGTAGCAGCACTATAGGCACCTTCATATTGGGATAATTTGGTGAGATCCTCAAATGGATTCACCTTTGCATTCTTATAAACAACATTCATAAATTCCACCTGTGATGTCAAAAGTGCATCTTGATTAGTTCTCCTCCTTTTCCTCTATTTTCTCACAACGGCCCTATTTTTAGGACTGTAAAATATATCCAGAGGAGGGATTTCTTCTATCTTCAATATGATCTCACCTGTGGGATTTTCAGGAATGATTTCTATATCTTGGTATTTCAAATCATTAACTTGGGGATTGTTCTGTTGTCCTATTTGGTTGGCAAATTGTTCATATTGGCTCAGCAAATGAGGAGAAACAATAAGTTTAGTAGCTTCTTCTCCTCCAAGTTGAGAATTTGAACTATTGTTTATATCACGTTTTGGTGCCTGTTCAGTATTCTTACTATCTGTGCCTCCCTTTTCAGTATGCACATTGGCATTAGTACCTGTGCTTTATTTTCTTTCCTAGGCCGAAGACTGTTGTACATCAATTTTAGCATTTGTTTCTGCCTTTTCAGTATAAACTTTGCTACTAATATCTTTCTTTTCTAAAACAGTATTAATTCCTATTACTTCTTTGCCAGATGTATTTCCTGTTTCCTTCTGTTGTGATTCATATTCCTGTATAGAAAATCTCAAATGATCCACGGAAACTTTGAGTAACCTCTGACTTCTAAATAACAAAAATTTATTCATATCTTCGACCTGACGTTTGGACTTGGCCAAATAAAAAACTTGGAACATTTTATCTACAGAAAAAAATAAATCATCAAACATATCTGGTTCATGTTCGAACCGAGCAATTGAAACAGAAGTAGTAAAATCTTATGCCACCTTCCTAGGATCATATTGCCTCCCTGGGATTGTTGAAAGCTTGAGATTGGTTAACTTAACAACTTCTTTTTCAGCATGGAAAAAATTACTGAGATTATAGTCACCACATTTAAAAAGAAAATTAGACCACATAAGCTTCTTGTTGTTCTTCAAAGTTCTAGACATGCCTTCTAATGTCAGCTGATAAGAAATTTCCTGTGCTAACAGTTTGTTTGGAACATACAAAGGAAGGACGTGTGGTTCGACGATACTTCCAAAAAATCTGATATATGTGAAATTTTCCTCTCCAAACCAATCTCCAATTGAGGACAAATCAACGCTAGCTTTTTCGGAAAGTCTAGGAGGGAATCGGCCAAAAATGGCTTGGTAAATCGGAATAAGAAAACCGTGACAGACTCTGTAAACATGACTTTTGAAATGCCCCTTCCATAAGAACTTGTGATATATATGAATTGGAACAGGATATTTAGGGTTCCATTTCCATCCTACTAAGCGAAATTCAGAATTGAAACAAAGGGCATCTAGGATATAAGCACAAAAATAAAAAGGAGTGGAATTTCCTGAATTTTTGTCTTTCCTATACTTAATAATTTTTTTGGCTATATTATCAGAAATAATGACAGCCCAATCCATTATCTCGGAACTAACAACAGAATGTATTAATGGAACCATTTGTATGGAAAACCTAGCCGAGTTATCATTTCCAAACAATCTACACATCATTGCTGCGGCAT
This sequence comes from Pinus albicaulis, assembly GCA_034641835.2. Taxonomy (NCBI): domain Eukaryota; kingdom Viridiplantae; phylum Streptophyta; class Pinopsida; order Pinales; family Pinaceae; genus Pinus; species Pinus albicaulis. The sequence goes on along the minus strand of CM076583.1, from coordinate 1,309,667,684 downwards.
AACAGTATGGAGGAAAAAGAGACTCCACAGAGTACATACCCGATGCCTCATGTCTGTGCTTTTCAAGATCCCTTCTCCATTATTTAATTGGTTCTGACTGATTTTCATGATTTACAACAAATTCCTTGATAAAATCTTTGTTATAAATTTTTTGTGGGTCTGGAAGGTGGTACATCGCTTTGATGTCTTCTGGTTTGAATGACCCGAATATTTCTCTAGATGCTGAAACAAAGGTTCTGTCTTTGATAGCCACATTATCAATTACCCATCTAATAACATCATAATATGGAAAAAAATTTGCCCGAGCTGCAACTCGGTGTAGAAATGAGTTTGCTAATGCACCAAGAAGATTTTCAGAATCAGAATCTGAGTCGTTTTCGTCAAGTACTGTAGCCTTAGCTTCAACAACTTTAGGGTTTTCCTTTTCAAGTAAGTTGTATACATTTTCCCATGTCATTTTACCAAGTCCCTAGCATGAGGTATCTATAACCAGCTTAAGCTTTGCTGGTTTCTCTTTAGGCGGCATAGTGAACACAGGAGCTTTTGCAATGGTGACATCTTTCGATCTCCTGAATATTTTCGACATTTCAGTGTCGGGCAGTGTTTCTCTTGTTCTGCAAATGGAAAAATTGGATGTTCTATTGTTCTGCAACAAAGAAAAGCTTTCAGCCAAGGTGAAAACGCAGTAATGAAAATAGCTATACAAAAGGATTATTCACTAATTTGTATTTATTATATCCATGGTTTAAAACTTAAATGCCCTCTAGGGAGTCACATTCATGCAGTCAATAACAAAAAAAATCGTTGTTATTTGTTTGATTTGTGAATTAATGTCAACGTACAATCAGAGATTGGCATATTTCAAAATAAGTGTAAATATATTACCTTTTAAATCTTTGGAGCACGATGAATAATAATAATAATAATAATAATATATATATATATATATATATATATATATATATATATATATATATATATAAGTTGTATTTGCATCGCGATTCCTTTAAAAGGAAAATAAAATAAGATTTATTCCAAATTCCAATTGCGAAGATCGCATCGGGGATTTTCAAATGGAATGAACCGTTTAAGAGCTTCTCCGATAATCCGATTGCGATGAGGTGGGGTCTGCGGTGTCGGAGTTTTTCAACCAAATGAATATAATGCTTTAATTCTTCCGAAATGCGATTGCGATGAATCACATCGCATCGGAAGTATGTAAAACATAATAATTTTAAAATTTTATCCGAAGTGAGTTGCGGTTGAGTGTCATCGAATCGGAATTTTACAAAGAAAAAATAGAATTAAAGAATTCTCCGATTTTCCGATTTGCGATTACTGTACATATTGAATATTGTTAAATATAAAGACTTTATATAATATTTTTTATATGATTAAAAGCTTTGTTTCTCATCGGATCGGAAATTTTTTTAAAGGTTTGTACACTTTGTAAATAAAAATATGCAATGTATCATTTTATTAATGAATCTTTTATTTCTAATAAAAATGATCGGATTTTTTCTAAATATTTTATTTCTATCTAGAAAGAAAGATAAAAAAGGGGACCTATTTCTAAATGAAACTTATTCTAAAAATTTAAAAATGGGGAGGGTTGTTGTACAGTACAATAGGACCTCACTTTTAGTTTACTCATTATGCATGTTAAGAGATACATTTCTATACTTACTGATTGTTCCATTGAGTATCTGTATCTTTTCACCATTCATGGACATTGCATTTCTCTCCATAAGAGCAAGATTATTCTTGGGTTGCATGGTCACTTTAGGGCCAACCTTTGTAATGATGATAGCCCATATATACATGACCTTGGGTAGGTATCTTGTTATTTTGATCATGTACAACTGATATATATTGATGTTTACTACCACATAGTAGATGAACACTCATGCACAACTAGTAATTTTTTCGACAACTTGCCACATGATGTTTTAAATCAGCAGTTGGAAAGACTGTGTTGTATCCACCATAGAAACCATTTGCATCATCCAAACTTGCACATAGCCTTCAACATTTTTTTGATTTGGATGCCATATGGTAATAATGTGCCATTCATTTTGAGTAGAATGGTTTGGGCCAGCATGATCCATGAATTTAGAGAGAGGGTCTTTGGAGATCCAATATTTTTCTTGCCACTTGAGGGCAACTTATTTGCAGCCCAAGATCAGTATGTACTCTACACTTGCCATGGGTGGAGAGGAAGAAAATGTGGGGTAGGCCATATTTCCTATCATGTTTAGCTATTCAACCCACCTTCTTTGCAGGAGCATAAGGTGGAGGAGATATTTCATGAGTTGCCATGTTGGAGGGTGACTCATCTTGTATGGATGATAGCTTGGGGGTGGAGGTTTTACATGGGAATGTTAGTTCCCAAACACATTTCAGACTCCATGCCTTGGGAGAAGTTTTTTCATTTCTATCATTGTAGTTTCTTGAGGACAAGAAACATTTGGGAGGGGAGGACTGTAATATTCCTACTTTAGCAAGAAGCTAAGAGGAATATTAATTTTTTATTTTTTCACTTAGTAAATGAAGAAATGGGGGAGGAGACACATACTTAACTAGAATCAGCATAAAAACCCTCTTGGTGTGAAAGGGGATCATTATAGTAGCTGGATTTCACACCCTCTTGTGTGAAAAGGGACTTTTGCTTGTGAACAAAGTCAAGTTTCACTAAGTCAACATGCATACATGAAGAAGAGGAGATCATCCATGTAACTAGTTTAGTGTGAACAAGGATCAGCATAGACAAACATTTGAGAGCTGGATTGAAGGCACTTGAGTGTGAAAAGGGATGAAGCAGATTAAAGAGGTCAACCTTGACCAAATCAAACAACTTAGTATGGAGGAGTGGCCTTGATGAAAGTACAACGTAATTTTGGAGGGAGATTGCTCATGTGAAGTTGGAAACCCTAATGGGTGGGACCCAAGGTGAGGAGGCTCACAAAGTTTATAAGTAAGAGGATGGCAGCCATCTGGGGTTAGGTTGGATATTATTCAGTTTGGTATGCTTAGACTATTTTGGCATCCTCTTTTTATTTAGCAGACCTGCAGTGCTATTTAGCACAAGGATCTCCTGTTTAGGAATCCTTCTCCTTCCTTGAGAAGCCTCTTGAAGGAGTATTGTACTTCAGTTTTCCATATCTAGGCTTGATGCCAAGCATCATCCTTTAGCCACAACATTATTTTTGCAGAGTATAGTTCTTTTTTGTAGGGTGTTACATTGGAAAGTTCACAACACCACTTTCTAAGCTTATCTTTCAGAGGAGGGAGCTTCCCTTCCTTTTCAAGATCTGTAAAGAAGGTTTCTGAGCATCTTGTACTTCTTGGAATGTGGAAAAAGCATTCTCCATCATTTAATTCATATTTATTTGTAGGAACTGTGTTATTTTTCATAGTATTGCAGTAGCAAGGTTTGAACCCTTGCTTGTGAGCTTATTCCTTGGAGGAAGGGCCAACCCTTCTCCCGGAAAGCTTTGTACATCATTCTCCTTCTCTTTCTTGTACATTTTCAGCTACATATATATCGAGCAGCAGTATATAGTGTTTTCCAGATGTAGATCTGCAGATCCATCATTCTATACTTTTATTTTCATGAAGCCCTTGTTGGGTTATCCTTATTTTGTATAAAAAGGAAGAGATCTCCACTTTTCTCAGCCAATGGAAGATTGTACACTCCAGATATATTATTTCTCAATATTTTCTGCATAAACTCTCATTAGAATAATGTTTTTGTATTCTTCAGTAATTTCTGTTAAGCAAAGTCATGGGGTTTGGGCTTATTTGAGCTCCATTAGGTTTGGGAGACTTGTTTAACATGGCTAGAAGCATTTTTTTTGGCTCCAATTCTGGATTTGAGTTGTATATTGTATATTATAAGGGATCCAAGTCCTGTTTCTCATAGATATAGTGTTATTTTCTAAAGACAGCCATTTTATGCCCTATATTGCTGCATCTCCCCACTTTGGAAGGAGCGTATAGGTCATATTCTTTCTCCTGATCATTTATTTGCTGGTCAGATGTTCCTTTACATCTTTTGAGCTGATTTACACTACTATGTGCATGGATTGCTGAAGCTCCAACTTTGGAACATCTTAAGGTGTTCTTATTGTTGTAGAAATTCCCAATTTGGGGATATTACATTAATAGTGGATTTTCCTAGCCTTTCGATTTCTTGGATAGCCATGGTGTTGTGTGTTTATTTCCATTTATTTATTTTTGGTTGTTTCTCATGATTCATTTAGTTGTGGGTTAAGTTATTAGTTCCTAGAGCCTTGGTTGGACAAACTCTCTAGAGATCAGCGAACAACTATTAGTTTGAGTTACTAGTCCTGTATATTTGGTTGGAAAAATGCTCTAGAGCCCTGGGTGGGTTGAGCTACTAGTTTTGGAGCCTTAGTTGGATAAATTCTGTGGATCCAGAAACAACTGGGGTTGAGTTACTAGTCCTAGAGCCTTGGTTGGAAAAAATGTTGTGGAGCCCTAGATTAGTTGGGTAGAGACCAATTTGGTGATGGTTGTGATTTTTGACCATGAGGTGGAATCATTGGTTGAGGGTTGAGTTGGTTTGGCCTCTGGAAGACCTAGATTGTTTTTAATTGATGTGTTTAATGAGATCCCACATTCATGCTTGGAATATGGCATGGGGGTGATTGGCTGAAGAGAGATTTGGCCCAGCCAATATATGGTCGGTTGGAACGTCGAAGTCCCATCTCTAGTTGGTTTTTACACTCATTAATGAGAATCTCATTCCTTTGGTATTTGATGTATAATTTCACTGGTTATTATGTGGATTATATTGCTGTTGTATCCATGGTATTAATATTGTTATTATGTTGGTTATAAGAATGTATTTTATAAGTGATGATGTATAGCTCTATCCATGTTTTTACTGGTAAATGACTGAATAATGTATCTATGGTCAAATAGATTGTGTGGAATCTAATGATGTAGGGGAGAAATGCTTTTTAGCGACTCTCAGATAATTATGAGATGCCTTTGCTCTGTTCTGTGGTTTACACTTGTAGATTTAATGTTTGTGACATGTTTGAAAAAACGTATATCATGGCTAGGAGGGGTGCAAATGAGTTCTTAATGATGTGATCACTTCCTTATCATTGTCCTATTTTTATTTATCATCTCTGAAATTTTCATGAAGTTATGGGAAAAGCACTGAGTTCTTGGCCTAAAAAGGTGGCTCAAATCTCGAAGATGTAGGCACAGAACTGAGTTTTTGGGGCCCTAGCTGCTAGCGTGCACTATTATCCATGTAGATATAGCCTCCTAGCACTTGGCATGCAGTTTTATGCCTGTGGCTATCGGTCAAAGGGGGTAAAAATGTTAGTGTGACCTAGGGGTAAGAGGCCTGATTGGTTGGGCTACCTTCTGGGGATGTTGTGGATTTTTTGCAAGGTATGTAGGTTTTTTTTTTCCATTGGTTCCACTTCCTTAAGGTTACATAGGAGGTTGAATCTCATTACAATAGCCTCTTGCCATATGTTTACCCCAGTTTCTCGGTTACTTGGGTAGATGTGGGAAAGGGGTATTACAGAGTGGTATCAGAGCATGGTTTAACCCTCAGACTAGATGGGCGGTGTGTTGGTCATGTTTTTATGTTGGTTGCATATGTGTTTCTCATACCTAGGGTGTATGTTCTTGTTGCATTTGTTTTGTGTTGGCCATGGTGTCATCATGGAAGTGTTGATGGTGTTGTTATCAACATGTTGTCATGAGTGTATGATTGGTTATGTGTTTCCCATGCTTGTGCATTTTCTGTGCACGATTTCTTACATATTGTTACATATTTTACATGCATTTCTTGCTTATGCTAGGGTTATATCTTGGCCATGATTAAGTTTTATCTACGTATGCTTGCTTTTGTGATGTCATATGTTGAACATGCATTGGTCATTCATGATGGGTTATACATGTCAAGTGGGTGAATATGGTCAAGTTTTCATTGGTTTGATTGAGGTTGTTATGTATAAGGTAATTGTATGAAATTAGGTCATGATGATGATATTAGTATGTTATGATTCTAATGTGTTGGCTAATATAGGGAAGGAGATGAAAATCATTAAAATGGTGTTGCAACAATGTACTTTGGGGTAAGAGAAAATTGTCATACAAGTTTGCATTCTTGGTGTGCAAGTATGTGATTCATGGTTATTGTTAGCATTAGGGTTACTTATATGTTTCTAATTCCATTATCATTATGATTACATATATGATAAATGCAAGTTGATCAATGTAGTCATATACACGTGTAAGATATTCATGAATGTTAGTGACGTATGGTTGTATGCATTGTTGTTGATGTTTTATGTTAGTTAAATTGATGATTAGGGTTATGGAATTAATATCTTGATGTTATACATATCATGTTAATTATATTGGAATTTGCATATGGTTAGGGTTATTACATTCATGTATAAGTCCATATATTTGTGATATTGTGTTGTACTAGTCTAGACTGACTGTGAATATGTGATAGTTTGACAATTTTTTATGAGTTTATGATGTGAAAATGTTATCTAATTACCGTTATGGATATCATGACCTTATTTATAATTGGGTTGATATGTTTTGAAATTATATCGTGCTAATCTATATTGATTGTGTAGACAAGATAACCTCCCCTGAGATACATTAAGGTATGAGGTTTATTATGTCGTCTACTTTGTACTTGAATGTTTTATTATGTCATCTATTCGGTGTTTGTGAATTGGTGTCTATTATGTTGTCTATTTATTTTTCAATGTTTGATTAATCACATGATATGAGAATGGTTCTATAAGATTGCATGAAGTAATGATATTTTTTTAAGACAATTTTAATAACATGTATGCGTTAAGAAAGTTGATATGTACTTTGTTATAAAATTATATAATATAGAGCAATGAAACACATAAAATATGCAGAAAACACAAATGCAAAAAAACATAAAACTAGAGAGACGTAGATATACGTGGTTCACCCAATTTGGGCTACGTCCACCCTGAACAGCTAGTCCTTCCTTTGTATTATCAAGAAAAATGAAGAGACGCAACCTACAATAGATCCACTGTAATATCCTTTGTTCTCTCTCACATTATCCCTATCTATTTCTCGCTCTTATAATACACATACAGTACATAGCCACAATACAATACCCTCATACAAAACGAGGGGTTGCTTTCTATGGAAAACAACCCTAAATTAAACATAACTTCTACTGTAAGATCATCTACCTAATGAATTCCCCTCCTGGACCGCTCAGGCAGCGTTTAATTATGGGCGGTGTTGTCGCCCCATTAATAACAGGGGTCCAACGCTATGATACAAAATAAAGAAGATAATTAGGCTCCACACCCAACATACTTGAGTCTAAGTAGGTGATATTTGTAGCATTATGTATTATGACCTATGTGTTATCACCAAATTGAACATGATTGGCTACTCATCAAACAACTCAGTGTAACTGTTTCAAACCAATTCTAACTGAATATTAGCCTCTTTAGTTTGAGAGGGCTCTCTCAAGGGGGTTTATGATTTTGAATATTGATAGTACTAGATGGCTAACTCTATAGAAATTGTAATTTATTTTGTATGATTGCAGGTTTAAACATGTAGGCTTGGTACCATTGGGCTTACGGATTCAAAAATCAGTAGTTTCAGTGACAATGGTTCTTCACATGGAAGTTGAGGAAGATAGAGGTTTTAGACAGAAGCAACTCACACACACAACATAAGAAAATACATTCATTTCATCACTAAAAGAAATCAGAGCATAATATTATGAATTCTGATTAATTAGGGATGAAATCTACTGCAAGTGATAAAACATACAGATATAGATTAATAAGATATCAAAAACCTCATGAGAATCTCAGGTCCGGAAAGAATAATGTCACTTTGTATTACTGATATTGGTCAAAAACATACAAACAACAGTATTTTGCAAATATTCTCCAACCCTTTGCTTCTTCGATGTTTTTTCTTTAAATAGGCATTATTTACAACAAGGATGATCTGCCTCGTGGCTAGATCCTCGAATTATCCTATGACACCTTTCATAAAAAAAATACATAACTTTCAACAGAAAACTGACAGCTACCTTTTAAAGAAACCATCTCCCAATAGGACTCTAACTCGTATTTATTACATTGCTCTATCTTATATGTTAAAAAATTACATGATTTTAAAAAAATAAATATCACATGCTCGAAGGACACATTACAAATTTCACTAACACTTTACATATTTAAAACATCCCTAGACATGTGGAGCATAACCTTGTTTTTTAGGAATGGATGACTCGTATCTTCAACGTTGTTTTGACTGATGACCTGTCTTCATGGCACTCCCCTTGAGTCATAAATATCTGATAATAAGCTCCCTTGACATGCTGGAGGTCTCCAGTTGGCAAAAAATACTTTTAAGATGCTAAAAAACCTTCAATAATTGCTCGCTACGAAAACTGGACAGTTTCATAGTGAGTTTTAGTAGCGTGGAAAAAGTGGCTTCTCCATCCAGTTTCTTCACTTATTTGTTGTTCCATCATGTTAATCATGTCATGATACCTTAACACCATGGATACCCCTCCTTGAGACATGCAAAAACTGACTTTAAAAGCAAAAAGACACCTACAGGTTTTTTCGTAGCGTATTTATGGCTTCAAGCCTGAGGTACACTACGAAACTCTGTAAAAAACTAGAAATTTCTCCTTTCAAAATTGTCTTCAAAAACTAACCTTCAGCTGAAAAATTTTGATTCTCTGTATGTTATGAACCTCCTAAGGCACGTTCCATATCAAATTATTACTCATGTGATGTTTCCTCCTCATTTATAATTAGTTGACTTATAAGTTCTTTTTAAGGCATATTCCATCTCAAATTATTACTCCTTTGGTGTTTCCTCATCACTTACAATCAGTTGAATTATAGGTTATTCTACCACAGTCATTTTCAACCCTTTATTTTCCAACTCCTCATGAATCTGCTCCAATTTCTCTTCAAGGTCTTTCACTTTGTCTTTCAATGCCCTGTTCTTGGATTGCAAGTGCAGGTTTATCTTTTTGATGTGCTTGACCTCTCCTCTTAGTGGTCAAGTCCACTTTATCAACTTTTATGTATTATCCAAGGTATTTGAGACACTTGTGACTTGATACTCCCAGATTTTCCTCATTTTTTCAAACTGAACCTTCTTAGCTCTATGCTTCTTTGTCACTTTCTTCAAAACTGATATCTCCTTGCCTGCCTCTTTCAGCTGCTCCTTAAGGGTTTCAATTTCTAATTTTTCAGTGATTTTATCTTTACCCTTCTTTTGTTTGATAACCAGCTCCTCTTTTTCAGGTGAAGAGAGATCTATGATGCTTGGTGGCTGGGCAGTTTCAATGATATTTTCAGTCTCTTTGCTACTTTCCATAACCTTCTTCGCATGTCTGGTCATTGGCTTTCTAGGTTGAAACATGAAACCAACATCATCACCTGCAAAAAAATTTAGTTGTCTTGCCTTTCTTTACTTTTCTTCCCCCATATTCAACATCTTTAGCTTGGACAATGGGAGTTTATTCAATATCAATTGCATGCAGTATGTCCTCTAAGTTACCCTTAACCACTGTTTGGCTTTTAATAACTCTCTTGCCACATTTTTTGCTAACTGTTGGCTTCTGTTTTGCAGGTGTTGTTTTAGGTGTATGAATATTCTGCAAAGGCTCTGTCTCCATGATCAATGGTTCTAGTGGGGATGATCTATTCCCTTTTCCAACTTCCTCTACCACTGTAGGTGATGAAATATTTCTAGGTTTGGAAACTCTTTTAGGAGTGACAACATTAACTTCAAAACCACTCATGAAGAGAAAGGATGTCCAATCTTTGTATAGTCCCTTCAAATCCTCTAACACCAACAACTTAATCAATCCATGGTGAAAGAGAGAAGTTTCACTTCCTTCTATTTTAACTTGAACCTTATCTGAAATTTTACCTAGACTTTTGTATAAATAAAAGGGAAATTCAAGTGACCTCTTACCCACAAAATGCAAAAGAAGCCTAAAGTGGTAGGAGTGGACAATGTGAAACCTCCCTTCATAGGTAAACTACTTCTGAATGATCATCAACATCTTTGAATAGTTTTCCTTCATGAAACTCCTAGGGATCGAATTTGTAAGATCAATTTCACTATGCTCTTGTTTGATGAACTCTTTGCAATCCTGCATAGTGAACTTGATGCATTTAAACCACTGTTCCACTCCTTGTAGGATTTAACCCTCTACAGAAATTATCTATGAATGAATATTTAAAACAGAAAATAAACGATAGCAAGAGCATAAAACATAAAATAGATAAACAAAGATATTTTCCCCTGGATCCCAAATCGAGACAACCAGCTTGATTTTTCATTATATTCCTTTTAGTGTTACAACACATATATATACATGCCGAAGCATACATAAACCCCTATCCATTAACCTTGGATTAGAACATAACCGTAGTTCCCTTGATCGGATCTACAAAATCAGGGGCTGAAAACCATCGTACCCCAAAACCATGTGCAAACCCATGCACAAAACCATGGGCAGATCCACCCACCGGAAAATAAGGAAAAACATTTTTTTTTGGGCGCTGCCCTAGACCCTGACAGGGGGGGATACTGACCCCCCTGTGACCCCCCCCCCCACGCGTGATTAGTCATGGAAAGAATATAACACAAACCCAACATTCTCCCACTTGTTGTTTTCTTTCCGTAGGGGGGCCACAGGAGAGCTGAGTCATTAGCCCAGCTTTGCAACACCCATTGTTTCTCTACACCAATAGAACTTTAGAGTGCTCATAGACTTTGTCAATGCATATGAAACATTATTTAAAGTGTCCACCTTTACCAGCAACACCCTTTTAGCTTCACCCTTATATCTCACAAAGTGATATTGAACATCAATGTGCTTTGTCTTTGAATGATAATCAAGGTTCTTAGCCAAGAAAATTGCACTTTGGCTATCACAGTATATCCTTATAGCTTGCTGCACCAACCCTATACTTGAACACAATCTCTGCAACCAAACTACTTCCTTGCTTACATGAGTGGCTGCCATGTATTCTGCCTCTGTAGTTGAAAGAGCCACTATAGACTGCCTTTTACTCATCCAACTAACTGCACCTCCAAACAGGCTAAACACATACCCACTTGCAGATCTTCTTTGGTCCAGATCTCTAGCCAATTCTGCATCAACAAAACGACGAATGTCCAACACTCTTTCCAATCCTGGTCTTCCTTGGTAGCACAAGCCATAATCACTAGTGCCACGCAAATATCTAAAAACCTGCTTCACTGCTATCCAATCCTCCTTCCCTGGGTTTGACATAAACCTACTCAATACTCCCACTGCATGTGCAGAGTCTAGTCTAGTATAGACCAATGCATACATCAGGCCACCCACTGCACTTGCATATGGAACACGGGACATATCCTCTTCTTCTTCTTGTGTCTTGGGACACTGTTCAGCAAAAAAATTTGTACCTACAGGAATCAAAACATTCACCAGTTTACTATCCTGCATATTGAACCTCTGCAATATAGTCTCGACATACTTCCTCTGGTTTAAACAGAGCTTCCTCTTTGCCCAATCTCTCTTAATATCCATGCCCAAAATATAGTTTGCAGCACCAAGATCCTTCATGTCGAATTTGGAGAACAGTTGGGTCTTCAAATCTTGGATAATTTCTTTGTCATTTCCAATCATTAACATATCATCCACATACAAGACCAAATAAATAAAACGGTCACCAATTAATTTAAAATAAAAACAGTGATCCTCCTTGCTTCTGGTGAAGACAAGTCCCCGTATATAAGTACCAAATTTCTGATACCACATCCTTGGTGATTGTTTTAACCCATACAGAGACTTCTTTAACCCACATAACAGTTCTTTCTTCCCCTTCACCATAAAGACTTCAGGTTGTTTCATGTAGATCTCCTCTTCCAGATCCCCTTGAAGAAATGTTGTCTTCACATCCATCTGCTTTACCTCAAAATCAAATGCAGTAGCAACAGATAAAATTAATCTAATAGAAGTAACTTTGGCAACAGGAGAAAAAATATCACCAAAATAAATTCCTGGCACCTGGGAATAACCTTTTTCTACCAACCGAGCTTTGTATTTCTCCACCTTGCCTTCTACATTCATCTTCTTCTTAAACACCCATTTTCTCCTGATGGGCTTCCTTCCAGCTGGCAACTCCACTAGATCACATGCCCCATTTTTATGCAAGGATGCCATTTCATCAACCATGGCCTCCTTCCAAAGTTTTCCATCCTCTGAATCTACTGCCTCCTTGATAGTTCTGGGATCATCATTAGTTATAGTTAAAGAAAAATTTGAACAGAAAGCAGATGGACTATACCTTTCTGGTTGTCTTCTTTCCCGAGCTGATCTTCTCACAGCTGGAGTTTGTGGCTCTTCCTATTCTGAGTCTTCTTCTGTTATAGAGTCTGATTCATCCTTCTTTAGCTCAAACTCTATCTTCTCAGGTTCCTTTAGCAGGAATTCATGTTTAACAACATCTTTCACCTCTCTAAACACCACATCTCGGCTGTACACAACCTTCCTTATTTCTGGGTTCCAAAGCTTGTAACCCTTTAAACCATCCTTATACCCAATAAATATGCACCTTTTATATTTATTATCCAACTTGGTCCTTTTCTCCTTTGGAACATGTACATATGCATCACATCCAAATACCCTCAGATGTGAAAGACAAGGCTCCTTACCAGTCCATACCTCATGTGGGGTCTTATCCTCCAATGCTGATGAAGGTGATCTGTTAACCAAGTAACATGCAGTCTCCACTGCCTCTACCCAGAATTCTTGTCCTAACCTGGTACCGCTGAGCATGCTTCTTGCCTTTTCCATCAGCGTTCTATTCATTCCTTCTGCAAATTTGTTTTGCTGAGGTGTGTATGGAGTAGTTTTCTTTCGTGCTATACCACACTTCTTACAGAACTCTTCAAATTCCTTCTTGCAGAACTCCCCACCATTATCTATCCTAAGCACCTTTATCTTCTTCTCTATCTAGTTTCCCACCAGAGCCTTAAATTCTTTAAATCTATCAAAGACTTCAGATTTTTTCCACAAGAAATATATTCATGTATTCCTTGAGAAGTCATCTATGAATGAAACATAGTACACAGAATTACCCAGTGATGGAACTGACATAGGTCCAAACACATCACTGTGCACAAGATCTAATATCTTGTTCGCCCTCTTAGCACCAGAAGGAAAACTCACCCGATTCTACTTCCCATACACACAATGTTCACAGAAATCGAAATCCAGAGACCTATTGGACATACCTTCTACCATACCATTTCCATGCAGTATCCTAAGGCCCTTCTCTCCAATATGTCCAAGCCTTTAATGCCATAGCATGGTCTTTTCTCCAGAGACCGCTAGGCTTTCCGCTCCACTTTCGAGAACCACAGAACTGTTGCACCCATCAATAATAGTGTTGTCCTAAAGCTTGTACAGAGTTCCAGTGCGAATTCCCCGCATTAATACCAGTGCTCCCCGAACCATCTTACAGGTATCTTTCTCGAACACTATTTTTACACCTGCATCATCCATCTTGCTAACAGAAATCAGATTTCTAGCCAATGCAGGAATGTGCAGAACACCAGGAAGTGTTCTAATCCTTCCACCTTGCAAATTCAGCTTGACTTTTCCACTTCCGATGATTCTAGCCTTCCTATCATCACCTAAGAAGACATCACCCCCACCATATTTCTCATAGTCGCAAAACTGTTGGAAATACTGAGAGGGGGGGTGAATCAATATTCCTTTCAATTAGAGCATTAGTTAATCTTCAATTATTATCAGTGTTTGTACAATCATAGCAGCAAACAAGAGGAACACAAATGCACAAATTTTTTAAGGTGGAAACCCACTCCGGTACAAAAACCACCTAATGCTTTTCTAATAATTCTTTAATATTCAACTCCAATTGAAAATAAAGCTCCAACTTCCTAGAATCTAGAAAAGCATTATTCTCCAGATCCTACTGGATGGACGCTGCAACGCCCAAGATTCTTCAGTAGTCAACTGAATGGATGCCCCAATACCCAATGAGCTACAAATCACCCTAGCAACACCCTACCACCCTATAGAAGAATAAAAGAAGAATGGACTCCCATACCAGGGAAAATGGTCCACTTTACAATGATATAGAATGATGTAGAAGAATAATATATACTATACCATAACCCCAACTCTGACACAACCACCTAATGATGATCCTAGACCTCCCAACACTGCCTCTTCAACCCTTGGCAGATAGACACTAGTACAATTTTTACAATAATTTATTTACAATGACTTAGTACAATGATTGTATGCAGTGTTGCCCACTTGAAGACTTCATATGATGAAATTCTTGCTGCTGTTATGCACCTCGGTTTCTGCTCTTGTCATGCTACCCTCTACTGCACCTTGATTTGCTTTGTTGCCGTAGAAAGTCTGGTCCTTTGCAAGCCTTGACAACACATGATCTAGATTTTTCTTACCTTCTAGGAGATCTATATTGAATCTGGTGTATCTCTATTATTTTAAATCCTAAATATCTGATTTTTAGTCTTGTATTAGTCCTCTAAGTCTTCTTTCGAATTCCACAGGTCTGACCCAATTTGGATTCTTCAAGAGAGAGTTATACCCAATCTCTCACAATGCCCTAATTAAGGATTGTTTCAGTAGAGTGCACTTGTACGGCGTGCCACATGTTATTGTTTCTTCATTTGTTTCTGAAATTGATAGAGGAAAAATCCTAGAATGTGCACTATCTATCACTTTTTATGTAATTCCAATCCGATACTCAGAGAGAGAGTTATGACGAATTTACCGAGGTCACTTCTTTGAGATGAATTTCAGGAGCCTGCAAAAACCCTGACTTCCACAGATCATATCTCCAAAAATATTGCGCACCTTGATCTAAAATTTTTACTGTAGCTTCCTCAGGATTTCAGCTTCACCTCATAAAAAATTTCAGCTTCTGAACTTTCGTAGAAAAAAATTTAGAGCAAAAATTCCATGTTGAGTTGTTTCAGATGGCCGAATCCATTGCCTAAGGAGGAAATAAGATCACAATTTATATGAATGCTTAAGTTGAGAGGGGCTTCAACAAGTGAACATGGGAGGGATTTTAGGAGATTAAAAAAATATTAATTATGACTTTTCAATGACCCATGCCCCAACCCCATGGGGTCTTAGCCCACTAATTGGGGGTACAAACTTCAAACATGAATATCTCTCAAACCGTGAAGAATTACATGGCGTGCCATATATCAACGGAAACATATCGACAAGTAGAAACCATCAAAAGAATTATTGACCCAAAATAAATTAATTTGGTAGGTCAAAATTCCCATGCAATATTGGGTTAGCCCCTAGTGCTGCTTGGGTTGACATCAATGACAACCGCTAATCAACAATCTCCCCCTTTGGCATTGATGGCAACACAAGTACTCCCCCTGCGATCATGACACCTCTTCCTACAACATTCTCTCCCCCTTTGACATCAATGGCAAAGGGTAACCCCGCCTGAATCACAACCATCCTGTAGACCTGTACACACTTCCACTCCCCCTGACACATAACCCTCCTGCAGACCTGTAATCTAATGAGAACTTGGGAGAATCACAAGCTTTTGACGAAGATATTCCAATGCTGACGAATATTTAATATGTGATTCTTTTGGTGCTGCTTGGAATCTTGCTACTTGTTCAACTGCTTGCATAACATCTGGTTGGGAGGCTATTACATATAGAATACTACTAATCATAGATCTGTACAACCTTTGATCCACATCCTTAGATGAGTCGTCTATGCTCAATTTGCAACATGTTACCATTGGAGTAAGGATGGGTTTACAATATTCTATTTTAATTTTCCTAAGCATTTCCTTGATGTACTTGGCTTGACATATAAATATTCCTTTCTCTTGCTGAGATATTTGAAGCCCTAAGAAGTATGTCAGCTTACCAAGTAAAGACATCTCGAAATCACTTTGCACGTTTGTAGAAAAATTCTTACTTTGTCGATCATCATTGCTACCAATTATTGTATCATCCTCTTTAGCTATTAAACATGCTTTAGTTTCTTCATCCAAAACATATATGTCATTTGGAGCTCAACTTGTTGTAGCCACAATTTCACCATACACGCCTTTCCTAATTTCACATTTCGTGGAGTTGAACAGTATTGTGTGTTCTTGATCACACATTTGTCCAACACTGAGCAGATTGTGATTCATGTTTTCAACCAATAGAACATTCTTGACCAGAACATATTTTCTTCTGAGAGTGACAGTACCTGATCCTATAACATTTGAAGATCCATCATTTCCAAAGGACACGGTTCCATCCTTCTGCTCTTTTAGAGATAAAAATTTATTTCTAGCTCCAGTCATATGCGTTGAGCAACCGCTATCAACATACCACACATCTTTGTTATTTTGAGCCTTGAGAGCGAGAGCACAATTATCATTCTTCTTCTTCTTCCCTGTTCGTTCACTCTGTGGCTTCGAAGATTCTTTTGGAGGATTTTCAAGTATGCAGTCTTTGGCTATGTGTCGAAATTTTCGACATTTGTAACATTCAATATTATTTCTTAAATGTTCAAATCTATTGATGTTTTGTTGAGCCCTGGGAGGTTCATATTTGACAGATCTCCTAGAATTGTATTCATTCCTAGGGTACGTGCGACATTCTACAGTTTTATGACCAAATTTTCTACATGAATAAAAGTAGCCATAAAAAATATGTTGGTACCTGGATGGAAATTTTCGTCGAGGAATTGTCTTCCAAGGCTATTGTTGCGAATCTTGTCCAATGAAGTCTACATGCATGTCAGATCTCATAGGTTCATTGTATTTTGTTGTAGAAGGTCCTGCTTCTTCCTCTTTGTAACCGATGCGAGTTTGTCATTGTAATATCGTTGATTTTTGATGAGTTCTTCCAATTCCCTTGAGCTGTTGGCATAGTTTTGGATAATTTTTCCTTTCTTCACTTCCTCACGCAGTGAGACCACTTCGGCTTCTAATTCTTCCCTTTCTTGGTTGCTTTCTTCCAAATTATTTTGAAGTGACTCTTCAATGCATTTTTGTTCTTCAACTTCAATTTTTAGACCTTGAACTTGTTCTTCAAGAGTTTTGGAACGGATCTTCTCCGCCTTGAGATCTTTTATAAGCTTGATTGCTTCCTCATAAAATTCATCTATGGTCCATCCTTCTTCTTTGTTGTTTGATACCTCTTGCTTATTGTGCTTGGCCATAAACAATACTCTCTCATCGGCTTCGTCTTCACTATCATTGTCTTCATCAGATGATGAGCTATCTTCTTTAGAGAGAAAGTTCCTTTTGGATCCTTGCTTGTTGAATTTCTTAAAGCCTTTCTTTCTTTTTGAGTTGTCATTACTTTTGTTTGGACATTTTGCTACAAAATTCCCAACCTCATTACAGCTGAAACATATCAATGGAAGTTTACCTTTGAATTTTCCCTTACCAATTCGTAGTTTTCTCATGAAGTAAGCATATTCTTCATCTAAAAGACCTTCTTCATCATCTCCCTTTTCTTCACACTTGCAGGTGCATGTCTTTTCAATTGAAGGTTGTTTATCCTTATTGGTTTTCTTATATGCAACGAACACAGTTTCTAGATGTGAAGTACCCTCTTCTTCATCAAGTCTCATTTCATATGCTATGAAAACTCCATGTAATTCCTCTTTGCTGAGTTTGTCTAGATTTGCATTGTATTCTAAGACCGATACCGTTGGGTTGAATCTCCTTGGTAACGTTCTAAGAATATTCCGTATAATAGTCTTCTCATCAAATGGCTCTCCCAATCCTTCCAGAGTATTGGTTATTTCATCAACGTATTGAAAGTATGCAGAAATGTTGCAATCTTCTTTCATTCTGAGTTGCTCAAATTTTGCTCTATAGATTTGAAGCTTTGCTTCTTTGACATTTGAGTCACCTGCATATATATTCTCAAGCTTGTCCCATACATTTTTGGTGGTTTTACAACCCAACACCCTATGATAAGTAGATTCAATAAGTCCACTGACAATAATATTCTTTTCTTTTTCATCATTTACCAAATTCGTCTTACCTTGTTCATCCGCGGTTGATGTAAATCCATTTTGAACAGTGTCCCATACTTCATAACCTTGCGCTAAGAGATAGACCTCCATTCTTCCTTTCCAAAGTGCATAATTATTTTCATTGAATAGAGTTACACCATTCATGGTATGCTCCATGACCTCCTTCCAGCTATTAAACTGCTATTGAAGGAACCAAGCTCTGATACCAATTGTTGGAAATACTGAGAGGGGGGGATAAATCAGTATTCCTTTCAATTAGAGCATTAGTTAATCTTCAATTATTATCAGTGTTTGTACAATGATAGCAGCAAACAAGAGAAACACAAATGCACACAGTTTTTAAGGTGGAAACCCACTCTGGGAAAAAAACCACCTAATGCTTTTCTAATAATTCTTTAATATTCAACTCCAATTGAAAATAAAGCTCCAACTTCCTAGAATCTAGAAAAGCATTCTTCTCCAGCTCCCACTGGATGGACACTCCAATGCCTGAGATTCTTCAGTAGTCAACTGAACGGATTCCCTAACACCGAATGAGCTACAACTCACCCTAGCACCACCCTACCCTATAGAAGAATAAAAGAAGAATGGACTCCCATACCAGGGAAAATGGTCCACTTTACAATGATATAGAATGATGTAGAAGAAGAATATATACTATACCATAAACCCAAATTTGACACAACCACCTAATGATGATCCTAGACCTCCCAACAATGCCTCTTCAACCCTTGGCAGATAGACACTAGTACAATTTTTACAATAATGTATTTACAATGAATTAGTACAATGATACCTTTACAATGATTGTATGCAGTGCTTCCCACTTGAAGACTTCATATGATGAACTTCTTGCTGTTTTTATGCACCTTGTTTGCTGCTCTTGTCATGCTACCCTCTGTTGCACCTTGCTTTGCTTTGTTGCCGTAGAAAGTATGGTCCTTTGCAATCCTTGACAACACATGATCTAGCTTTTTCTTGCCTTCTAGGAGCTCGATATTGAATCTGGTGTATCTCTCTTATTTCAAATTCTCAATATCTGATTTTTAGTCCTATAGTATTCCTCTGAGTCTTCTTTCCAATTCCATAGGTCTGACCCAATTTGGATTGTTCAAGAGAGATTTATACCCAATCTCTCACAATGCCCTAATTAAGGACTGTTTCAAAAAGAGCCCAGTTGTATGGCATGCCACGTGTCATTGTTTCTTCATTTTTCTTTGAAATTGATAGAGAAAAAATTAAATATTGTGCACTATCCACCAATTTTTACGGAATTCCAATCCGATACTCAAAGAGAGAGTTATGACGAATTTACTAGGGTCACTTCTTTGAGATGAATTTCAGGAGCCTACAAAAACCATGAATTCCACAGATCATATCTCCAAAAATATTGTGCAGAATGATCTGAAATGTTTACTGCAGTTTCCTTAGGATTTTGGCTTCAACTCATAAACATTTCAGCTTCTGAACCTTCGTAGAAAAAAATTTAGAGCGAAAATTCCACGATGAACTGTTTCAGATGGCCGAATCCCTTGCCTAAGGAGGAAATGAAGATCACAATTTATATGAATGCTTAAGTTGAGAGGGGCTTCAACAAGTGAACGTGGGAGGGATTTTAGGAGATTAAAAAATATTAATTATGAATTTTCAATGACCCATGTCCCAACCCCATGGGGTTTTAGCCCACTAACTAGGGGTACAAACTTCAAACATGAATATCTCTCAAACCATGAAGAATTACATTGCGTGCCATATATCAACGGAAACATCTCGATAAATAGAAACCATAAAAATAATTAATGAACCATAATATATTAATTTGGTAGGTCAAAATTCACCTGCAATATTGGGTTAGCCCCTGGTGCTGCTTGGGTTGACATCAATGCAACCGATGATCAACAAAAACCACTCCCTATGGGGAGTGAAGTGAAAGGATGCACTCGAGTCAATCAACCATGAATCTTGATCTACATGTGTATTTGAAGAAGAAGCCAAATACACATCCCCAAATTCATACAAGGTGGTTTTTTCCTCTGCAGAAGGAGCATCATCAGATCCCTTTCCTTTCTCAGGAGATTTAGATCTGTAGTCCTTTTTGCAGTGCCCTTCCTTTCTACATTTCCAGCACACCTTTACAAACTTTCTAGGAGATTTAGATCTCCCTCTAGATTTAGATCTCCCACTCGAAACCTTATTCTTATTTCTGTTCTAGGACCTTCCTCATACAGATAAGTCATATCCATTCTGACCCTCCATATTTCTCCATCTCATTTCCTCCAATAGCAAGGCTGAGATAATGTCATCAAAATTCAAGGTAGTTTATTGCTACCTATTGCAATAAACAAACTGTCCCACGAGTTTCGTAGAGAACACAACAAACTAATGCACTTATCTTCATTTGAGATTTTAATATCAAAATATGATAGCTGACTTACCACAGTATTGAAGGCATTCAGATGCTCTTTCACCGAGTCTCCATCCTTCATCCTTAGGTTATACAGCTTTTTCCGCAGGAACAATTTATTCACCAAAGACTTAGATTGGTACAAAGTCCCTACCTTGTCCCACAAGGCCTTCACCGTAGCTTCCCCAGATACATTCAACAATATTGAATCTGAGGCACCAAACCATATTGTGCTCTTTGCCTTCTGATCTAGCTTCTTCCAGTCTTCATCTGACATTTTCATTGGTTTAGTACCTATATCTATCGCAATCCACTGATCTTTATCGACCAGCAGATCCTCCATCTTGAGTTTCCACAACTCAAAAATCTGACCATTAAATTTCTCGATCTCTATCTTCCCGCTGCTTTCCATCTTCTTTCACCGTAAGAATCGATCCTGCAGATCTCCCACTGAATAGGGTCTACCTCAGGCCCAAGCAAAAAACCCCTCAACAGCAAAGGCATCCCCTTGAAGATGAAACTGCTCTGATACCAAATGTATGTCTTAACCCTGTACATAAATTATCTACAAAAGAATCTCTAAAACAGAAAATAAACAATAGCGAGAGCATAAAACATAAAACAAATAAACACAGAGATTTTCCCCTGTTTCCCAAATCGGGATGACCAGCTTGATTTTTCATTATATTCATTTTAGTGTTACAACACATATATATACATGCCGAAGCATACATAAACCCCTATCCATTAACCCTGGATTAGAACATAACCGTAGTTACCTTGACTAGATCTACAAAATACTAGGGGCTGAAAACCATCGTACCACAAAAACATGTGCAAACCCATGCACAAAACCATGGGTCGATCCACCCACCAAAAAATAAGGACCGAAAAAAAATTATGGGCGCTACCCCGGACCCCAATAGGGGGGCTACTGGCCCCCCTGTGACCCCCCCCGCACGTGATTAGTTGTGGAAAGAATATAACACAAACCCAACACTCCTCTAGCGATTCTTTTTGCTGTTGAAATGTTTTCTGGTTTTACTATGAGGTTTAGCATTCCCACCTTTCAAGCTGTTCCAGTGAAACTGTTAGTAAGATCCTTGGAAACCTGTAGATGACAACCATGCAACTTTTGGCAGAATTGCAAGAAACTTGTTCTTCTGAAAATTGTTAAAAAATTATATATTATGGAGTAATGAAACACATAAAATATGCGGAAAATACAAGCACAAAAAACACATAAAACCAAAGAGACACAGATATACGTGGTTCACCCAGTTTGGGCTACGTCCACCCCGAACAACCAGTCCTTCCTTTCTATTATCCAGCAAAATGAAGAGACAAAACCTACAACAGATCCGCTGGAATATCCTTTGTTCTCTCTCACAGTCTCCCTATCTCTTTTCCACTCATAGAATACACATGTAATACACAGTCGTAATACAATACCCTCATACAAAGAGAGGGGTTGCCTTCTAGGGAAAAAACCCTAAACTAAACATAACTTCTACCGTCAGATCATCTGCCTAATGAATGGCCTAGATTGACTAGAAATTACTATACTTTTACAAGGCAATTTTACATCTGTTTTTAGCTTCGGGGGCATCGCCCCCGAAACCCCCGCCGGGGGACCGCTGGCCCCGGGATTCCCCAGTCGAGGGGTCAGTCCCCCCGGACCCCGCAGGGGGGACAAGTCCCCCTCACTACAAGGGTGTACAGTTTTCCTGGGGTATACATCCAACTAAAACAAGGATCTCTGAATCAGGCTCCACGCCCAATAATCTCCCACTTGGAGACTGATTGTAGCAACTCCATCGCTACTTCATTTGCTAGACAATGACTCCTCTTTGGACCTGTCTGTTTCTCATCTTCATCATCATCCTTGAAGACCAATTGAAACTGAGCACATTCTCAGTTTCTCCCTGGTTACAAATTTTGTTAGCATATCTGCAGGATTCTGGCTAGTGTGTATCTTTTCCAGCTTCAACTCTCCATCTTCCAATACTGACCGTATGAAATAGTACTTGAGATGTATGTGTTTAGTCCTGGAATGAAATGCTGAGTTATTTGAAAGATGAATGGCACTTCGGTTATCATTGTATAACGTGCCAATATCATGCTTCTTACCCAATTCACCCATAAGCCTTTGTAACCAAATCATTTCTTTAAGAGCCTCTGTAGCAGCAACATACTTTGCTTCTGTTGTTGAAAGTGCAACAACACTTTGGATTTTTGAAACCCAACTGACAGTTGTTCCACCTACAGTAAATACATATCCTGTAGTGCTCCTCCTGTTATCTCTGTCACCTTCCATATCTGCATCAACATATCCCTGTAGAGCAATGTTTGAACCACCAAAGAATAATGCTTGATTTTGGTACCTCTCAAATATCTGAGAATCCATTTTACTTCCATCCAATGTTCTTTTCCTAGATTATTCATGTACCTGCTTACAACTCCCACTGCATGTGCAATATCAGGCCTTGTGCAGACCATTGCATACATTAAGCTTCCAACTACAGATGAATATGGAACTTTAGACATATAATCCATGTCTTCTTGGGTATTTGGGCACATCTCCTTACTAAGTTTGAAATGGCTAGCAAAAGGTGTACTTACTGGTTTTGCATTGTGAATATTAAATCTTTTCAACACCTTTTGTATGTACTCATTGTGACATAGTGTTAATTTTTTATTTTTCCTATCTCTGGTTATTCTCATACCAAGGATCTGTTTTGCAGCTCCCAAATACTTCATTGCAAATGAATTTGCCAATTTTTGTTTGAGCACATTTATTTCCTACATGTTAGACCCTGCAACAAGCATGTCATCTACATACAATAACAATATAATATAGCTACCATCATTTTTCTTTTTCAAATAAACACAATGATCAGAGTGACATCTAGTATAACCTTGTTCAGACATAAACTTGTCAAATTTTATATACCATTTCCTTGGAGCCTGTTTTAAGCCATACAAGCTCTTCTTTAACCTGCACACCAATTTTTCTTTCCCTTTGACCTCATATCCTTCTGGTTGTTGCATGTATATCTCTTCCTCCAAATCTCCATGGAGAAATTTTGTCTTTATATCTAACTATTCAAGATGTAAATCTTACGCTGCTACAAGACTTAAAATAGTTCTGATTGAAGTCATATTAACAACAGGAGAAAAAATAAATACCTTTCTTCTGTGCAAACCCCTTCACCACAAGTCTAGCTTTGTACCTTTGTTTTCCTCCATCTTCTTCCTTCAGCCTGTAAGCCCATTTATTCTGCAATGTAGTTTTACATGCAGGCAACCTGACTAAGTCCCAAGTCTGGTTATGCATTAAGGAGTCCATCTCTTCATCCATGGCTAGCTCCCACTTCTTCCTACTTTCAACCTGCATTGCTTCTTCATAACATTCGGGTTAACCAGAATCAGTCAACAATAAATAATATAATGAAGGAGAGTCATTCAGGGGGTCTACTTATCTTGGTAGATCTTCTAACACCACTTTCAGGTGTTTGAGGTACCTGTTGCTATTGTGGTGGTTGCTGCTGTTGTGGTTGTTGATTATTATTATTTTCAGGCACCTTTACATTTTCAGTTATCTCATCAAGAACCGTGTACTACTTGCTTTATTTTTCCTGTTTCTTTTCCTGCAACTGATTCTTATACAAGACATTTTCATTGAATATTACATCTCTGCTCCTAATGATTTTTTGATTTTCATAATCATATAAGCGATAACCAAAATCATTAACACCATATCCAATAAAGGTACATTTCTTTGATTTTTCCTCAAGTTTTGTTCTAATTTCTTTATTAATATGGACTAAGGCCTCACAACCAAAAGGCTTTAAAAAAGAGCAATTTACCTTTTTACCTGTCCATGCTTCCTCTAGAATACCACCATCCAAGGAACTTGAAGGCCCTCTGTTTATTAGATAAACAATAGTATCTAGAGCATCTACCCAAAATTCTAAAGACAATCCTGCATGCAATCTCATGCACCTTGCATGCTCCATGATTGTTATGTTCATCCTTTCTGACACACCATTTTCTTGTGGTTTTCTTCGAACTGTCTTCTCTCTACGAATTACATGCTCTAAACAGTACCTATCAAACTCTTTGCTGCAATATTCACCTCCATTTTCTGATTTGAGACACTTCAACTTCTTTCCTGTCTCAATCTCAACCAAAGATTTCCATTTCTTGAAAGTATAAAATACATCAGATTTATTTTGAATACAATAAGTCCAAGTTTTTCTAGTTGCATCATCAATAAACGTAACATAATAGCGAGAGCCACCAAGAGATGATACCTGAGCAAGTCCCCATACATCTGTATGCACAAGCTCCAATTTTTCACTCTTCTTTTCTTTCCCAACTCTGATAAATCTGACTCTCTTTTGTTTTCCATAAATGCAATTTTTACAGAAATCCAAATCAACATTCTTCAAACCTGGCAACAAATTTCTTGAGTGAAGAATCTTCATCCCCTTCTCACTCATGTGTCGAAGCCTATGATGCCATAATGCTGCATATACTCCTTTGGAAGTTAAAGCATTAACAGAGTTAGAAATACCATTGCATAAATACAATGTAGCAACCTTTTCTCCTTTTGCTATTACCAGGGCTCCTTTGGTGACCTTCCAAGCTTTATCTATGAAAGTTGTCACACAACCTTCACCACCTAACTGCCTTGTTGAAATCAGATTTTTCTTTAGATTTGGAACATGCCTTACCTCCTTTAATAGCCCTTGGATTCCATTTTGTTGTTTTACAAGACCCTTACCCATTCGAACAATTTTACAGGGTTTATCATCACCCAAACAAACTTGTCCAAAATCTCCTTGAACATAGTCATGAAAATATTTCTTATCAGGTGTGCCATGGAATGAAGCCCCTGAATCTACAACCCAAGAATCAGTAACATTTTCAAAAGAAATAATCAAAGAATCTTGTAACACATCACTTATCACATTTGCTTCATGATTGTTTTCTTGTTGTGCATCTCCTTCTTTTCCTTTCCGAGATCTACAGTCTTTCTTTAGGTGTCCTTTCGTTCCGCATTTCCAGCACACTATCCCCGATCTGGACTTGGATTTTCCTTTTCTTGATTTATTGCGATATCCTGAGCTCTTTCCTCTTTCCATTCTCCTTCCCTTAGATTCTGCACTCAAAGCATTACCCGATGTCTCACCGGAGCTCTTCTGTCGCATTTCCTCGCTAAGTATAGCACCGACAACATCATCAAACTTTAAAGTACTAGATCCAGAGACAGAGTTACTAATGGCCATTACTAAACCATTCCAGCTATTTGGAAATGAGCAGAAGAATAACAGAGCTCTAACTTCATCATCAAAGTTTACCCCTACAGAACTCAACTGACTAGTAACTGTATGAAAATCATTTAAATGGTCTGCAACAGATTCACCTTCCGACATCTTCATATTAAATAATCGTTTCGTAAGAAATACCTTGTTTAAGGCCGAGCGTTTTTCATATAGTTTCGCCAAAATCTGCATCAAACCCTATGCTGTTGTTTCCTTCGAAATATTGAAGGCGACTGATACCGCAAGGCACAACCGTACTGTTCCGAGTGCCTTTCTATCGATAATGTTCCATTCCGCATCTGTCATGGCTGCCGGCTTCTTTGTTTTTCCACTCAATGGTAGGTACAGATCTTTCTGATACAGATAATCTTCCATCTGTATCTTCCACAGCAGGAAGTTTTGGCCGTTAAATTTCTCGACCCTACACTTACCATCTTCCGCCATTGCTCCCACTCGAACCAGGAACCCTTCTTTCCTACGAGTTTATCAGCCAAATATACCTTTGGCTCTGATACCAGTTATTAAAAAATTATATATTATGGAGAAATGCAACACATAAAATATGCGGAAAATAAAAGCACACAAAACACATAAAACCAGAGAGACACAAATATACGTGGTTCACCCAGTTTGGGCTATGTCCACCCTGAATAGCCAGTCCTTCCTTTCTATTATCCAGCAAAATGAAGAGACAAAACCTACAACATATCTACTGTAATATCCTTTGTTCTCTCTCACAGTCTCCCTATCTCTTTTCCACTCAGAGAATACACATGTAATACATAGCCGTAATACAATACCCTCATACAAAGAGAGGGATTTCCTTCTAGGGAAAAAAACCCTAAACTAAAAATAACTTCTACCATCAGATCATTTTCTTAATGAACGGCCCAGATTGACTAGAAATTACTATACTTTTACAGGGAAATTTTACATATGTTTTTAGCTTCAAGGGTGCTGCCCCCGAAACCTCCGCTAGGGGACCGCTGGCCCCCGGACCCCCCAGCCAGGGGGTCAGTCCCCCCGGACCCCACAGGGGGGACAAGTCCCCCCCGCTGCAAGGGTGTATAGTTTTCCTGGGGTATAAATCTAACTAAAACAAGGATCTCTGAACCAGGATGAAAATCAGGCTCCACACCCAACAAAAATCTCCATGGTTGTTAGGTCTTCATTGAGAAAATTCATGTCCATGGGCTCATACATGTGGTAGTGACCACATTTATTTTTTTTCTTCCTTGCAGCCATGGGTTATTTATATCTTCTCAGCCTCGCCTGTTTGATGACACCTGCAACCTTTGAATCTGCCAAAAACCTTCTTGGCTCAATGATGCAGTTCTCTAGAAATCCAATAACATGCAAAGATAAAGTGGATTATGACAAAAATACTAATTGGGTAATGTTTTATGGTTTAAATGACAACTCATACCTTAATCATGACACATGCATGCTAAAAGGTGTAATGATGACCTCAAAAATGGCTTTGTACCTTTAAATTTACCCTAACATGTTAGAACATTATATATTATGGAGCAATGCAACACATAAAATATGCGGAAAATACAAGCACACAAAACACATAAAACCAGAGAGACACAGATATACGTGGTTCACCCAGTTTGGGCTACGTCCACCCCGAATAGCCAGTCCTTCCTTTTTATTATCCAGCAAAAATGAAGAGACAAAACCTATAGCAGATCCGTTGTAATATCCTCTGTTCTCTCTCACAATCTCCCTCTCTGTTTCTCACTCTGAGAATACACACAATGCACAGCCACAATACAATGCCCTCATAAAAGTGAGGGGTTGCCATCTAGGACAAAAAACCCTAATATAAACATAACTTCTACCGTCAGATCATTTGCCTATGAACGGCCCAGATTGACTAGAAATTATTATACTCTTACAAGGAAATTTTACATCTGTTTTTAGCTTCGGAGGCACTGCCCCCGAAAGCCCCTGCCAGGGGGGGGCTCCCAAAAGCACTGCCGCCCCCCCCTGGACCCCCCACGACAGCGATTAATTTCGGGCGGCGTTGCCGCCCCTTTTAAGGTACAGGGGTCCAATGCTGTGATACAAAGTAAACAAGATAATCAGGCTCCACACCCAACATAACAGACTCGAATGACATCCACCCTAACTCCTCCAATCATGAACTGACACTTCACATCAGGTTTGACAAGACAAATAAGAAAATATTTTTTTCGTTGTGTATCTAGTTTAACTTTTGACATTTTTTTCTACAAAACTATTAGACAGTTTTGCTACGAAACTATTAGGCAGTTTTGTAGCGAAAACTGTTATTTCACTGTATAAAACGCTACAAAAGTTGTAAAACTGGCTTAAGTGTCATTTTTAAATTTAAAATATTGGGAAATGAAATATGACTCCTAATTATGATTGCTGGGACATGACATGATTTAAATGGAGGTGGCCTTGAACCTTAGGATAGGTTAAACATGTAAAAAAATGAATTTTTTCTATACCAACTTGAAAAGGCTTAAGGAGACCTTATCCTTTTGAGAAGTGAACTGTATGACCATGTTAAGTAATGTTTCATAAAATTATGAGTGATAACACTATGAATGTGAGTTGATTGTTGATTATGACATGGTTGTTAGTCTTGGTAAAAGTTTATTCTGAATTGAAAGATATGTTTCCTTGATGTTTGGTACATAGTTGACATGCGTATTCAGTTACAGGTCACCGTGCTTTGAACAACAAGCTAAGGTAACTAAATTGTTGTCATATTTATTTATGCAATGACCATTATGTTTCTTGTTGAGAAAAATACTAAGGGGGGGGGTGGGGGGGGGGGGGTGAATGAGTATTTATAACTCACTAAAAACTATTACTCTTTCTTTACTAATTTATATACGTTATTTTAATGAACCCAACTAGCGTATAAATGTGGCTATCTTTAAATAAAATTGTGTATGTTCAGAGATCTTATTATGCAGATAATTATTTACTTAGATCATTGCATCATTCATTCATCATATATTTAGTAAGTAGTAAGCATGTGCAGTAAGAACATAAATCATCACACATAAACAACACACATGAACACCAGGATTTAAGGTGGAAACCGAAATTGAGAGAATACCATCGTTGTTATTGTCTTTCTCTTATATGTTTATTATAAAGAAAAAATCTTACAATCTTGTACTAGCGCAGACTCATACCATCACACAGGCACCCACCTGCAGAAGGCTTCAACCTTCTCTCGTTCTCCAGCTTCTACTGGAATGGAGCTCCAACCCCCTAATCTCATTTACCAGCTACCATTGGAAGGGAGATATGACCCCTAGCTTCTCATTTACTAGCCACTCCTGGAAGGGAGGTACTACCCCCTGATATCGTTTAGCAGCCACTACTGAAAGGGAGATACTACCCCCTCACTGAAGGCTCCAATCCTCAGACCCACTGCAGAACACGTTTCATCAATTTTCACACTGGATCCAACAGCTTCAACATAATAAACCTTGTAGGCCACTTTTCATCAGATTTTCAGATAGGACCTACTCCACACATTCAAGCTCAAAGAAAATACATCAAACTGAAACTTATAACTATATCAAATCATTCACTTAATAATCATTCAACCAACCAACCATTGATATTTAATCATAATCAACTAGCAGCATAATCAAGATTCAAACAACCCAAATCTGTATGAAGACATCATTGACAGAAAATAGTAATACAACAAAATAGATCATAAATTCACTTCTGTATACTTCGGTAAAACCCTAGATCCCATATGCTCTTTTTCTTAACTAAACCTGTGTATATACACGGTTTTACATAGACAAACCTGTGTATATATCTACAACTATTTCAGGACTGTGAAACTCTTCTAAATAAATAATTAGCTCAGATCTTACCCTTCACTTCAACAAACATTCACCACATCACAGATATAAACATTTGATAAACAGATATAGAAAATACATAGTCATTTCAGGTCTAGATATCCTGATCCATAATTGTATTCATGGGTGCATTATTATTTCAGATCTATCAATAAACTGTAGCACATTCCATGCAGATATACTTCAGATTGAAGTATTCATTCAATACCCAAACACATGCACATTGATGCGCTATGATCTTCTTCTCCTTATATATTTTTAGCCTTTACCAATACCATGAGCCAAAACCACACAAGTGTTGATGGTATTCTAGGACGGAATCAAATAGATGACAAAACGCTCAATACTGTGGGCTAATACCATGGTAATGCCCCCTAGTATCATGAACACCTTCACTAACCAATTCATCAAAGCATATTCATCAAGTAGATAATAAAAAATTAAATATCATATCAACAGATATAACCATTAAATCAAGAAAATTGTAACTGTCAGCAGCATATCAGAAAATTGTTCTTGAGTATGTCTTGCATTTTTTTTATCAGACAAAAACATATGGAACTGTATCCAATAGAACTCACATGTATATGTGGATTTATTTCATGAAAACCGCGTACAGAAAGTGAAATACTGTAAATTTTACATATCCATCTCCCCCTGGACTTATACACTATGTACATGTCTCCTATTGTCACATCAGATGCACTGTTAGAAATAAATACAAACAGAATTACCAAACCACCCATGGGAATCACCATATATTTCTCCCCCTGTGATAATTCATTATTGATTCCTCTAATATATCTCACATCACTGATGCAGTCATTATGAGAAGTAAACTTTAGAGATGGATGACTGCATTAGGTTCAATATTCCCTACGTTTTTGACTGGTGCTTCTTCTTCTTTTTCATTTTTTCTTGAAATTTTGTTAGTGTGTGCTGGAAATTCTCCAATTTCTCATATCTATTCATCATACTTAACCTGCAATCAATGGCCTTACGCCCAAATGAGTTACAATAGAAATAACATCCATGAAAACATCCTTTATTTTTTTATCTATGCAATTCTTAAATAACCAGATCCCTTTCTTTTGGGAAATTATCAAAATCCATGGTACATGCCATGAGCACTTGCAAATCTTGATTAGAATCTTATTCTTCCTCATTTGAAAATCCATTAGTATCTTGATTTGTATAATAACTCCTTCCTTTTTCAAATTGTTTGCCTTTATCATGATTTTATTTATAAGGACATGTAGCAGCATAATTACCAACTCTACCACAAGCAAAACACTTGAAGGGAAGCTTACCTCTGAATCTTCCAGTACCTGGTTGAATTCTTCTAAAAAAAAATTCTTCTTCTTATTCTGATATATAACTTGATTCCTTGAGAACTTCCTTTTCTTTACCTTTTGCACGGGCCTTAAAAGCAGCTTCTCTCACTTGATAGGGACTTCCTCTTCTCATTTCAAAAGCAGTCAGGATACCATGAAGTTGAATAACAGTAAGAGTTTGTAGATCCTTCTTTTCTTCAATAGCTGACACTTTTGACTTGAAATTTGGAGTTAGATATCTCAATATATTTTCTACTAAATTTGAGTCCTTTATATCTTCTCCCATATTCCTCATAGAATTCACAATCTCATATAATCTCAGGAATAAAATTTCAACACTTTCATCATCATGCATTCTGAAATTTTCATATTGCATTCTAAGAGTTTGAATTTTGGCACTTCTTACCTTTGCATCACCTTCATAGCTCTAAATGATCTTGTCCCATATTTCCTTTGCTGAATTGAGCTACATAACTTTGAAAAATTATGTTTCTGCCAAGCTTCCTAATAAAGCATTGACAACTTTGGCATTGATTTCATATATCTTCCTTTATTTTGCATATGTAGGAACACTTGCTAGATACTGGTAACCTCCTTCAATGATCCCCCATACGTCTACTCCAAGACTTCTCAAATAATCTCTTGTTCGTATCCTCCAGAATAATAGATTACGTCCATTGAATAGTGGTGGATTTATAGAAAATACTCCTTCATGACTTCCCATTGCGATGGATCTCCTTCAAGCGATAAAGCTTATTCTGAAGGACCTGCTATTGTACCAATTGTTGGGAAAAATATTGAGAGAGGGGGGGAGGGGGTTGAATCACTATTTATAACTCACCATAAACTTTTACTTTTTCTTTACTAATTTCTATACATGACTTTAATGAACCCAACCAGTGTATACACGTGGCTATCTTTAAATAAACTTGCGCGTGTCTAGAGATATTATTATGCAAATAATTATTTACTTAGATCAATGCATCATTCATTCATTAGATATTTAGTAAGAAATAATAATGTGCAGTAAGAACAGAATAAATCATAAACACATAAGCAACACACATGAACACTAGGATTTAAGGTGGAAACCTAAATCATGAGAAAATTGTTGTTGTTGTCATCTTCATATTCAATATTTATTATAAATAAAACTACTTACAATATTGTACTGGCACAGACTCATACCAGCACGCAAGCACCTACCTGTAGAAGGCTGCAACCTTCTCTCGTTCTCTAGCTTCTACAGGAAGGGAGCTCCAACCCCCTGATCTCGTTTACCATATACCACTGGAAGGGAGCTACAGTCCCCTGCTTCTTGTTTACCAGCCACTCTTGGAAGGGAGATACTTCCCACTAATCTCATTTACCAGCCACTACTGGAAGGGAGCTACTACCCCCTCACCAAAGGCTTCAACCCTCAGACCCACTATAGACCATGTTTTATCAATTTTCACACTGGGTCCAAAAAATTCAATGCAATACACCTTGTAGGCCTCTCTTCATTAGATTTTCAGACTAGACCCACTCCACACATTTAAGCTCAAAGAACATACATCAAACTGAAACTTATAACCGTATACAATCATTTACATAATCATCAATCAACCAACCAACCACTAATATTTAATCATAATCAATTAGTAGCATAATTAGTATTCAAACAACCCAAATCTGTATGAATACATCATTGACAAACAACAATAATATAGTGAAAAAAATAAAAAATTTCCTTTCGCATAGTTCAGCAAAACCCTAGATCCCATATGCATTTTTGCTTAACTGAGCCTGCATATATACTCTCGTTTACAGAGAAGAACCTATGTATATATCTGCAGCTATTTCAAGACTGCGTAAATCTTCAGAATAAATAATCAGCTCAGATCTTACCCTTCACTTCAACAAACATTTTCCAGATCACATATCTAAACATTTCATAAAAATATATAGGAAATACATAGTCATTTCTGGTTTAGAGATCCTGATCCATCATTGTATTCATAGGTGTATTATTATTTCATATCTATCAATAAACTGTAGCCCATCCCATGTGGATATACTTCAGAATGAAGTATTCATTCAATACCTAAACACATTCACACTGATGCACTATGATATTTTTATACTTATATAGTTTTAGCCTTTACCAATACCATGATCGAAAACCACACAAGTTGATCCAGATTTATGCAGGAATGAAACAGAATAAACATATAACCATAGATACAGAGATGCAGCGGAAAAATCACTTCATTTCATTAATATCAAAGAATTGAAATTTTCTTACAGACAGAATGGAAATAAACTAGCTAGGGCTTTGGTAGCTATCTCTGAGAAGAGATGTGGCGGCTATAGGCCTATGAACTGAGTTACCATGAGGCTCGAGGGCCTATTTATTATTTATAAACAATGGGAAATCCTAAACATCCAAAACCCTAACCCTAGGAGATGAAGCGCCAAAACTATGGGCCCCGTTTGGGTAAATTGATGTTTCAACTTCCTAGGGACGTAACTTTGGCATACGATCTCTGTTTGACGCGTACCATACCTCGTTAGAAATATCTATCAGAGGACTACAAATTTTGAGTGATAAACATTAGTCCATGGACACATTGGTCTGTGGACCCATGTTTCTCCCCATTTTCCCAAAAAACGTCGTTTAGGGCCTCAAAATGGCTCCAGAAGTTCAAGATCTGAAAAACTGCTAAAAATAGTAAGTTGTGCTGAAACTGAAAAACTAAAAGAGACAATGGTGGGGCCCCAAGTGGAATAGGTGGGTGACCACCAATAGCCACCTGGATCATTCCTTGGTGTAGAAGTTGGCCAAATTTGACAACTTGATACAGTTAGATCTTCTGTTGGCGAGTGTTCTTGATTTGCATGTCCATGATACAATCTGTGGTGGCCTGTTCCATGTAGTCTGGGTTTAAATATATTGGTGTGAGTTGTTATACAATGTTAGAGGTGTCCAGTAGAGGTGGGAAGTAAGGACGAACACAGTCCACATTGAATACTAGGTGCAGACCAAGGAATGGTGGAATACTAAGCTCGAAGGCATTGTTCCCTACAACCTTGGTGATGGTGTACGGCCCTTATCGGAGTCGGCGAAGATTACGGTGGGGTCCAGTGAGGTGCTCCTTCTACAAATGTAGCCACACTTTTTTGCCCACCTGAAAGTTGTGTGGCACCCCATGTTGATCATGGCGTTGCTTGTGCTTAGCATTAGCTCGGTCCAATATGTCATGAACCTATTGGCAGATATGTTGAATGCACTCGATGAAGCTATTTTATTTGTCAAATTTCGACTGGACATGAGTTGAATCAGCCTGAGTAGCTGCAAATGGCATGGCTACGTAAATGGGACATAATGGCTAGAATCCCAAGCCCACCTGAAAGGGGCTATGGGTGATTGAGCTGTGGAGAGCCCGGTTATAATTGTGTTGTACATAGGGAAGGCTCTCGTCCCATGTGCATGGATGCTTGGAATTGTACATGCGTAGAATGTGTACAATCATTGTGTTGATGACCTCTTTTTGGCCATCTATTTGGGGATGGAAAGCTGTGGACTTGGTGAGCTTGGTGTCCAGCATTGACCAAAGGCTGGACCAAAATGTGTTGTGGAACCTGCTATCCTGATCTAATATGATGGACTGTGGGTTCCCAAAGTGCACCCACACACGTTCAAAGAAGAGTTTAGCAGTGGCTTCTACTGTGATATTCTTATTGCAGGCCGCCATAATGGCCATCTTCGAGAATCTGTCGACGACCACGAAAACATAGTCATTTCCATGCTTAGTAGAAGGCAGGCCTGACATGTAATCCATGGAGATGGATTCCCAAGGTCGACTAGGGGTAGGTAGCGGAGTATATAGGCCTTAATTCTTGATGGTCAGTTTGGCAATGGCACAAGCAGTGCATGATCTGATGTGCTTCCTGACATCCTTTCGAAGGTTCGACCAATAGAAATAATTTTGTAGTACTACTACTATTTTATCAACCTTGAAATGCCTAGCGACTCGACTGTAGTGTGCTTCACATATCATCTTGGTGCGCTCGCTTGAAGGAACACCAAGGTGTCCCAGGTAACATAAAAGTGCATCTTGGAGGTGAAAATTTGGAACTTGCATACCCCCCAAGAGTGCCTTGTATGTGTATCTGAATTCTGAGTCGCTTTCGTAGAGAAGCAGCCAATCAGAAGTCTCGTCCCCACAAGAGTTAAGAACGATGGTGAGCACCACGATCAATGGTTAGCTGAGACACTCTGTAACATTATTGGTGCTACCCTTCTTGTACTTGATGTTCAAAAGAAACTGTTGCAGATATGTCGACCACTTCTGATGGCGATCATTCTGCAACTTCTCTTGTGTCTGGATGAACTGCAGTGGCTGGTGGTTTGTGTGGATGATTGTTTCCTTCCCCAAAATGTAATTCTTCCATTGTCGACAAGCTTTCACAATGGAATACATTTATTTATCATAAGTGGGATACCTGTGAACGGTGTCAGACAATATATCACTGTGATATGCCACTAGATGTCCATGTTGAGTAAGAACAGCCCCAATAGCATAGTCAGAGGCATCTGTCTCAATCTCAAATGGCTATTGCAAGTCTGGTAATGTGAGCACTGGGGTAGAACAGAGGTGATTTTCAATTCCGTAAATGCCTTCTGTTGAGATTCCGACCAAAATAATTTTTCTCTCGCTCCTCCCTTGGTGACTTGACTCAAGGGCCAAGCGATATGAGAGAATCCCAACACGAACCTATGGTAGAAATTAGCAATACCAAAAAAGCTACAAAGCTTTGTTATAGTGGTTGGGGCTAGCCAATCATGAATGACTTGGATCTTGGTTGGATCCACATGCACCCCCTTTTCATCAATAATGTATCCCAAATATTGAACCTGGGTCATGCCAAAAGTGCACTTCTCCAAATTGGCACACAACGTTTGTTGCCGCAGTGTTTGGATGACTTGTCGGATGTGGTGGAGGTGCTCTTCCCAAGTCTGGCTGAAGATCAGAATGTCATCCAAGTACACCACTACAAATGAGTTGATGAATGGTCGCAAGATGTCTTCCATCAACCTCATGAAGGTTGCGGGACCATTCGTCAACCCGAAAGGCATGACCAGCCATTTGAAAAGGCCTTCCTTGGCTTTGAAGGTAGTGTTCCACACATCGGAGAGTTTAATTGGTACCTGGTGATACCCAAACTTCAAGTCGATCTTGCTGAAATATTTCACCCCTTTGAGTTGGTCCAAAAGGTCATCAATTCGTGGGATCGGGTACCTATTCCAGACAGTGATCTTGTTCAGCGCCCGATAGTCAATACAGAGTCTCCATGTCCCATCCTTCTTCTATACCAACACGATCAGGCTCCCATAGGGCGATGAACTTGGTCAGATATGACCTTTCTGCAGTAGCTCCTGAATCTGCCTCTTGATTTCATCGTTCTCTAGAATAGAGCACCGATAGATCGGTCCATTAGGCAGTGGCACACCTGGGGTCAGATCAATCGGGTGCTTGACCTGACAGTGTAGAGGAACCCCTGTGGGTGAGGTGAAGATGTCCTCGTACTCCTCCACAACCTTGTACAATTTTTTTTTTCGTGTAGAGGAGCCCTATCTGGAGGTCTTCGCCACATTCTTCTTCTTGCCCTGGGGGCGGATCATCAGGAAAACGAATTTCCTGGTTTGGGAAATGAGCTTACTGCATTGTTTTGCAGTAACCAAAGAGACAGCGGCAGGAGATGGTACCTCTGGTATCCTGTACAACTTATTTCCCAAAGTAACAATAACAGCACGAGGCCGAGACTCATACACAACATGACACTTCCACAAGTATGGTTGTCCTAATAATACATCAGAAACATCAATAGGAGCAACATCACATAATACCTCATCCGTGAAGGGCTTGATGCTATAAGGAAGGCGGCACTGCTGGCTGACGTAGAGATCTCGTCCTTGGTGAAGCCACCCGATGGTGTATGGATGTGGGTGAGCTGTGGTCGGAAAGCCCAACTGCTTCACACCATCTGCTAAAATGAGTTCTTTTGGCTCCCATTGTCGATAATGAACTATACCGGGGAGCCCTTTACCCACATCTGGGAGTGGAAGAGACGTTCCTCCTCCTCTGGATCTTCTGGTTCCTCCTTCTTGATCTTTGTAGTGGCAATAGTGGCATTAGGCTCCGCATCAATAATATGTTTCCCATTTTCATTCCCCTTGTCAAGTTCTGATTCAGAGTCGGAGCATGCATCTGACTCAAAAGCCCTCATCTTGGCCACTAACAACTACTTGGCCCGACACTCACTTGTGTTGTGAGTGGAGCTCTTATGGAACTCACACCACTTTCCTGTGTCCTTCTTTGGCTTTGCGGTGTTGTTCTTTGCTTGTGGCCTCGACAGGTTTTCTTTAGCCACCATGCCTTGGATCTGTCCTTTGTTCGGTGGTTTGGGAGCACCTTTCCCTTGATTTTGATTCATAGATCCAAATTCTCGCTTCTTCTGTTTGAATTTCTGCTCAATCTTGGCAGCATACTGGTATGTCATACCAAGCGAGGAGATGTTGAGGAAATACATTTCCTCCTGAATGTATCTTTGTAGAAAAATACGATACTTTAGCACCAAATGTTTCTCTGAATCTTTGATACCCAAATTTGTGCACAGGGTATGGAATAGATTCATCAGCTCATGCACATCTTGATCCCTTTTTTGTCGCAGCATGGTCCATTGTATGTACTTGTCCTCATAGCTCCCCACGGGATAGTACTGTTCCTTGATGGCATCTTGGAAAGAATTCCAAGTTGGTAAGGCTGAGAACAGAGAGGGTTATATCTGGTCCTTGTTCTCATAGTAAGTTTTGCACCAGTCCTTGACATGGGGGGTAGCTTTGAGGAGTGAAAAAATAATCTTCTCCCGGTCAGAAAAGTCATGAACTGAGAAATATCCTTCTAATAGATTCAACCATCTATCTACAAAAGCTGCATTTATTTGACCCTCAAATATGGGAATGTCAAAATTTACTTGTACCTTAAAAGGAGTCACACCTCCAGAGTGGCTGTTGGATGCAGAAGCGCCGCCGATGGGTAGCTGTTGAAGGATCTGGGAAAAGATATCCATCATCGCATTCCTTTGCTTTTCAAGGGCCTCCTCGAGCAATATTTTGATAGGATCTCTTGCTCCCTTACCTTTATTTTCGTCCCCTATGGGCGTCCGTCGGGGTTTGCGAGGCTGATCTTGCAAAGGTTCCACCAGATCGATCCCTAACTCCTTATACCCAGACCTCGTTGGGGACATGCAAAGAAGGATCAAGAAACAGACCGCTCTGATACCACTGATCTAGATTTATGCAGGAACGCAACAAAATAAACATATAACCATAGATATAGAGATGCAGTGGAAAAATCACTTCATTTCATTAATATCAAAGAACTGAAATTTTCTTACAGACATAATGGAAATAAACTAGCTAGGGTGCTGGTAGCTATCTCTGAGAAGAGATGTGGCAGCTACAGGACTCTGAAATGAGTTACCATGAGGCTCGAGGGCCTATTTATTATTTATAAACAATGGGAAATCCTAAACAACCAAAACCCTAACCCTAGGAGATGAAGCGCCAAAACTATGGGCCCTGTTTGGGTAAATTGCTGTTTCAACTTCTTGGGGACGTAACTTTGGCATACGATCTTCGTTTGATGTGTACCATACCTAATTAGAAAGATCTATCCGAGGACTAAAAATTTTGAGAGAGAAGCATCAATCCATGGACCCATGTTGCTCCCCGTTTTCCCAAAAAACGTCGTTTAGGGCCTCAAAATGGCTCCGCAAGTTCAGGACCCAAAAAACTGCTAAAAATAGTAAGTTCTGACGAAACTGAAAAACTAAAAGAGACAATTATGGGGCCCCAAGTGGAATAGGTGGGTGACCACCAATAGCCACTGTATCACAAGTGCTGATGGTATACTTAGAAAGAATCAAATAGACGACACACCGCTCAATACTATGGGCTAATAACATGGTTTTTCCCCGTGGTATCATAATTTTAGAGCGCAAAAGGAATACGTGACTTGGCTTCTTCATAATTGCATGTATACATGAATTCTCTTCATCAAAACTATGCATATACTAATTATGGATGTTAAAAAATAGGTTGCTATCAAAAGGCAACTCACCAAGCAGGTTTCCATCAAGGACAACTTCATTGAGTAGGCTGCCATCAAGGACAACATATTACAGCATAATGCCAACATTTCTATGATAGTATGATGCAGGGGATTCCATGGAAAAAGAGACTGCCATGAAATCTTGAAGAAGGCTCGGGTTGAGCTTTCCTTTGGAAGTATTGGAAACTATGGGGATTGAGTTTGTTTCTTGTCATGCGCTTTTGGTATATTGTGTTTTGTGAGCTTGATGTGTAGTCTTGTTTATCTTTGGTGCATAGCTATGCCACTTTGGTTGAGGTGTCATATTTATATTGGTTTTCATGGTTTTATTCTTGTTGTTTCTTGTTCTTTTCCTTGTATTTTATGTTTTAGAATATTGGGAATTGTTTGGGAAAGAGGAAAGTTGATAGAGCTCAAGAGAGATGTGTGGTACCCAATGGGTAATGAAAGACACAGATGAAGCTTAGTGCATTAGTAAGCACAACATAAGGTAATAATATGATAGTCGGTTGGATTGGTTGGGTCCATTGTGGTAAATGGATGGTGGTAGTACGTACATGAGAAGGGAAAGAAAAAAGGTAAAGTGAATAGACTTGTGGAATCAAAAGCCTTGGCTATGTTGGGAACGGTTGTTCTCAATGTTGTGCATGGTGTGCATAGATAATTGAAGTTCTCTTAACCCTAACCTTACGATATCTAGCAATGGTGTTGTGATCATCATTATGTTGATGTTATATATGTATGCATGTATGTCGTGTTTGAAAAGGTCATCATGGATCACAATTGATTAATACTAATTTTTATATGTATATATGTGTGTATGTATGTCATTGTCTGACAAGATCATGATTGTCTTACATTTGTGATTATATATTTGTATGTATGTATGTATATATGTCAATGTTTGACAGGGTTGTCAAGGATCATTATTGTGGAGAAATGGTTTCTTATGCAGGTGAATGGCATGACGAGGTTCCTGGTTATGAGGAATCAAGTGGTAGAGTAACTCTGACATA
This sequence comes from Pinus albicaulis, assembly GCA_034641835.2. NCBI lineage: Eukaryota > Viridiplantae > Streptophyta > Pinopsida > Pinales > Pinaceae > Pinus > Pinus albicaulis. Next base: position 1,309,627,430 of record CM076583.1, on the reverse strand, counting down.
TCTATGAGGTCAATATCATGTGAACATGAATTGATAATATATGATTGTACTATGACTATGGTTATGTTATGGACAGGTAATGTTGAGGGGTACATCAGTGAAGTGAAATTTGTGTGATCTACAACATGCTAGGATAAGCATGGATAGTAGAAAGACGCTTGCAACAAGATTGCTTGTGGGGTTAGTGTGTAGTTTATGTATGTGCAGTAATTCTATTTTGTATATGTTTTGCATGTTGTATATTTAGTGATTGTACCTATGGTGATGTGTACATGTAACATATGTAGTATTGTGTTCATGTGATGTTGTATGTGTTTCTATATATATGTTGTTGTGTGTACATTTCATATGTAGTGCTAGGTATAGATGTTGCTATGTACATGTCGGATATGCTGTGTTGTGTACATACCGTACCGTGTGCATGTTGGATATACAATGTTGTGTGAATATCGTGTTATGTGCATGTTGGATATGCGGTGCTATGTACGTATGGTGCTATGTACATGTTGCATATGCAATGCTATGTACATATGGTGTTGTTTGCGTGTTGTGCATATGGTGTTGTGTGCATGATTGTACATGTGGTGTTGTGTACATGTTGTACAAGTGGTGTTGTGTGTAGGTTGTGTCATGTACGTGTCATGCATGTGGCACTCTGTACATGTGGTGTCATCTGCATGTCGTGCATGTAGTGCTATGTACATGTGGTATTGTGTACACATTGTACAGGTGGTGCAGTGTACATTTGGCATTTTGTACACGTTTTGCAGGTGGTTATGTGTACATGTGATGTTGTGCCCACATTGTGTAGGTAGTGTTGTCTATAGGTGGTACTATGTATGTGTTGTGCATATGGTACTAGTATACATGTGATATTTTGTGCATTTTGTACATGTTGTTTTGCAGGCATGTGGTAATATGTATATTCATTATGTAGTCGTGGTATCACAACATGTGTATTCATTGTTTTTCACTCTATGTATGTATATGTATTGTAATGTGTTGTACACCATATGTAGGTGTATGTGTTGTGTTGTACTGTACACCAGGTTTAGGTGTATGTATTGTACACTGGAGGTAGGCGTATGTATTGTGTTGTATGCCTAGTGTTGATGTATTTGTGGTATGTCAGGTATAGGTGCATGTATTTGATGGTATTATATGTCTCATGTGGTCGAATGTGTGTGATGCACCCTATGTGTATGTGTACATGGTTGAAGAAAAGGCACTGGGTGTTTATCGGGCGCGGAAACCAATCTAGTGTGTGTACAAAAAGAACAAAGGTAGAACCTAAGGATCGATTAAAGGATAAATATCAATATTTTATTATGCATGTGATCTATGACTCTAACTTATGATGGTTACATGTGATTTGTGATTATAGTTTATGTTGATTGCATGTGATTCATGATTTTGACCTATGATGGTTGTGTTTTGATCTAACCAGATGTGATATGTTTATACATGATGATTTTATCAAACAACTAGTTTGACTTGTGTGACAAGAAGTAAATAGAAGTGCAAGTGTACCTTATTGATGGGCTACCAATGAGGTATGATCTGAAGTTATTTAAATTTATTTTGAATCTAATGGGAATTATGTGCTTGGTACAGGAATGCGTGAATATGCCCATGTTGGTGGTTGAAACTGACTGCAAGCAGTAGAAGCAACAAAAAAATGAATTGGAACATGCAGCAGTATATTGATCAAGAATTTCAAGAGAAGGGCCATTATGGAACGCTAGTACCCAATAGTGTCAATTTATTTCCATGAGAATTATATGACTGGTATGATGGTTTTTAGGTAGGTATATGCATTGTTTGTTTGAACTTCCGATGCAAGGAAACCTTGCCATGGGATGGGCTACTCGAGTTGGGGGTGCCAGTGGAACTTGGAAGGTGAGTCAATGCACGAAAGGGGTGACCAAATTTTCTGAGGGACTGTGTAGCAAAGAAGGGAAGGCCTAGGATGGATTTGTTTTGGTCATTAGCATTGTCAGATGAAATCAAATTCACATTGGGAGTGTGCCTAGTAAAAATGAGTCAGTAATTGTTCACTGATAGGACAAGTGGCATAGTATTGTAGTGTTGGACGTTAGATGCAGACTTTGACTTTGGTAGTGGATTCTAGACTTACTAGGAAGGAGGTGAATATTTGTACTACTTTTGAGGGTGGAGGTGTGAGCCTATGGATTCCCTTGTTGATTTATATGAGCATCATATCCTTTTATTTGTTGGTCGAAAAGATTTGTATATGTGTATATTATTGTAAATATTTTATTGAGCTATTTTATAAATATCCACAGACAATATGGTTATTTTTTGGTTGAAGAAAATGTGCATGAGCATATCTGGTTGTTATTGTAAATACCATAATCAGCCATGTTATAAAGCTCTAGAAAACAGTATGATCTTCATGTTTTAGCATTAAATGGTCATTGTAAATACTGCAATGAGTTGTGTTATAAAGCTCCATGGGTAGTATGTTTTGTTTTCAACGATTTTCTAATTTATAGGTGCGATTGAACACCAAGAATGGTGTTCCCCCAAGGGGGAGGGTTCTGTAACAACCGTGGTTAAGAATATATATATAAATATATAATACCACGGTGATGGGACACTTATTCCAAGCTAGATGGTGGGAAAAAAATTCCTAAAGGGTGTTCATTCAGTTTATTATGGCTAAAGGAAATTGAAAAAGGCAATGGAAAAGGAATTGGAAAGGGATGAGGCATTTATTAACATTTTATTTATGAAAATAATGGAAATTAGGATAAAAGTAAGGTGAAATATCACAAGTTTCATGTGAGGAGGAAATGAAGGAAAATAATGGAAAATGAAGAAATATAGGCCTCATTAATAAAAAGGATTATGAGGATCAGTTGGTAGCCTTTTTTCAGTGCATTTTTGGAGCACTCATTATTCTCTCTCTCTCTACCATACTATTGGATACTTAGATTTTTCTTGGAGTACTCTAGGTGAGTGTGGCATGTTTGGTGATTTGAAGAAAGAAGGCTAAGGAAGGGTAGGAAAGTGCAAGCGGATATCGGGATCAACAACTACAACGGGTTTTGATTGTAGGTATTGAATTTCATGTATGTTTTCCTCACTAGTTTTGGCATGCATGGTGTATGCATGTGATTTCTTGGTCACGATATATCATTGGCATGGAGGATTGTCTGTTGTGATGTCTGAACATGAGGTGGAATCACTGGTTGAGGGTTGAGGTGGTTTTTCCTTTGGAAGCCCTCAATTGGTTTTGATTGATGTGTTTTATGAGATCCCACATTCATGCTTGGAATATGGCACGAGGGTGATTGGATGAAGAGATATTTGGCTTAGCTAATATATGATAAGGTGGAACGTGGAAGTCCCATCTCCGGTTGGTTTTTACACTCATTAATGAGAAGCTCATTCCTTTGGTATCTATTCATAATTTAATTGGTTATTATGTTGATTTTATTGTTGTTGTATCCATGGTATTTTGGTTGTTATTATGTTGGTTATAAGCATGTATTTTATTAGTGATGATTTATGGCTCTATCCATGTTTTTAATGGTAAATGAATGCATAATGTATCTATGGTTAAATAGACTGTATGTCGGATAATGATGTAGGGGAGATATGCTTCTTAGCGATTCTCAAATAAGTGTCAGACCCCTTTTCTCTGTTCTATTTTTTACGCCTGCAGATTCAATTTTTGTGACATGTTTGACAAAATTCCTATTGTGGCTAGGAGGGGTCCATATGAGTTCTCAATGATGTGATTTCTTCCTTATCATTGTATTTTTGTTATTTATCATCTCTGAAATTTTCATGAATTTCTGGGCAAAGCACTCGGTTGTCGTCCTGAAAAGGTCACTCAAATCCCTGAGATGCAGGCACAAAACTGATATTTTTGGGACCTAGCTACTAGCATGCAGTGTTATGCATATGGCTATGGCTCAAAGGGGGTCAAAATGCCAATGTGATGCACGGGTAAGAGGTATGAATCATTGAGCTACCTCCTGGTGGTGTTGTGGTTGTTGTACAAGTTTTGTAGGTTTTATCTTCTATAGTTTCCACTTCCTTAAGGTCATATAGGAGGTTGAATTTCATTATAGTAACCTCTCGTTGCATGTTTACCTTGGTTGGCTAGTTACTTGGAAATATGTGGGAAGGGGGTGTTACAGCGACATGGAGGTCTTGGTGGAACACTTGTTTCAAGGGGAAACTTAGCCTCTTGCCACGACTTGCAGACCAGAGGTCGCACCTTGGAACCTCAAAGTGGTAGGAAGGTGATCCATGTGGATACTAGTTTCCACTCGCCTATTTCACTTGCACCCCCTACACTGTTTCTTTTCAATTTATTATTTTCTAGCACAATTTCCTTTTTTCTAGCACAATTTCCTATTTCAAAATTTTTCTATTACTGGTAGTTTTTCGGGTCCTAAACTTCTGGATTTATTTCTAACAAGGTATCATGTGCACCAAACAAAGATCAGATGCTAAATTTAAAACCCCAAGAAGTAGACATCCCAACTAACCCCAGTGGGGCCCATAATATTTTTGTGCTTCATCTCCTAGGGTTAGGTCTTTGGATGTTTAGGGTTTTCCATTTTTTCTTAATGATAAAAATTCCTTTGAGTGATCTGTATTTATGCAGGAACACAAAAAAATACACATATAACCATATATACAAAAATACAGTGGAAATAACACTTCATGTCATTAATATGAAAGAAATGATTTTTTTTTACAGATAGAATGGAAATAAACTAGCTAGGGTGCAGGTAGCTTATATTTGAGAAGAGATGTGGTGGTAGCTATAGGCCTCTGAACTATGTTACAATGAGGCTCGAGACCCTCTTTATTATTGAGAAATAATGGAAAAACCTAAGCATCCAAAAACCTAACCCTAGGATATGAAGCACCAAAACTATGGGACCCATTTGGGTAAGTACATCAACTTCCCGGGGACGTAACTTTGGCATACAATATTAGTTTCACATGCAACATACCTCGTTAGAAATATCTATCCAAGGAATAAAAATTTTGAGTGAGAAAAAAAAAATTTGTTCCCAATTTTCCAAAAAAAAACGTCATTTAGGGCCTCAAAATGGCTTTGAAAGTTCAGGACCCGAAAAACTGCTAAAAATAGTAAACTATGTTATAATTAAGGAAAGTGAAAAACTGAAAGAAACAATGGTGGGGCCCAAATTCGAATATACGGGTTGCCACCGATATCCACCTAGATCATTCCTCCCCCCTTAGGAAGCAATGGCCCCCATTGCGTTGAGTTCCTCCATGAGATGAGGAAACTTCTACTGAACTTGGTCCCTGGTGAACCACTTGCCTTGGTGTAGGTGTTGGCCAACTTTGACAACCTGATACAGTTGGATATTCTTCTGGTGAGCATTATTGATTTTCATTTCCATGATACAATCTGTGGTAGCCTGTTCCATGCAGTCTCGATTTAACTCTATTGGTGTGATTTGTTCTGCAATGTCGGAGGTGTCTAGTAGAGGTGGCAAGAAAGGCTGAAGGCGGTCCACATTGAATACTGGGTGAAGAGCAAGGAATAGTGGAATACGGAGCTCAAATGCATTGTTCCCTACAACCTTATTAATGGTGTACGACCCATATCGAAGTGGGTGAAGCTTGCGGTAGGGTCCAGTGAGGGGCTCCTTCTGCAAATGTAGCCACACTTTTTCACCCACTTGGAAGTTGTGTGGCACTCGATGTTGATGATGTCGTTGCTTGTAATTAGCATTAGCTCTGTTGAATATGTCATGAACGTGTTGGCAGATGTGCTGAATGTGCTCAATGAATTTTTTCACTTTTTCAACTTCAGACTGGACATGAGACGAATCAGCATGAGTAGCTACAAATGGCATGGCTATGTCAATCGGACATAATGGCTAGAACCCTAGGCCCACCTGAAAGGGGCTATGGTCAATTGAGGTTTGGAGAGCCCAGTTATAACTATGTTTTACATAGGGAAGGCTCTCATCCCATGTGCATGGATGCTTTGAATTTTACATGTGCAAAATGTGTATAATAATCCTGTTGACGACCTTTATTTGGCCATCAGTTTGGGGATGGAAAGTTGTGGACTTGATGAGCTTGGTGTTCAACATTGACCAGAGGCTAGACCAAAACTTGTTGAGGAATGTATTGTCCTGATCTAAGATGATATAATGTGGGATCCAAAAGTGCACCCACACTCGTTCAAAGAAGAGTTTAGCAGTGGCTTCTGCTCTGATATTCTTCTTGCAGGCCGACATAATGACCATATTCGAGAATCTGTCGACAACCATGAAAACACAATCATATCTGTAGGTTTTAACCCTGAACATAAATTATCTGCAAACAAATCTTAAAAACATAAAATAAACAATAGCGAGAATATAAAACATAAAACAGATATACACAGAGATTTTCCCCTGGATCCCAAATCAGGATGACTAGCTTGATTTTTCATTATATTCCTCTTAGTGTTACAACACATATATATACATGTTGACGCATACATAAACCCCAATCCATTAACCCTGGATTACAACATAACCGTAGTTCCTTTGACCGGATCTACAAAATACCTGGGGCCAAAAACCATCATGCCCCAAAACCATGGGCGGGTCCTCCCACCGAAAAATAAGGTCCAAAATGTTTTTCTCGGGGCGTTGCCTCGGACCCCTAACAGGGGGGGATGCCGCCCCCCCTGTGACCCCCCTGCTGCACCTGACACAACATACAGGGGGTCCTATTGTCCCCCCTATGACCCCCCCACACGTGACTAGTCATGGACAGAATATAACATATACCCAACATTCTCCCACTTGTTGTTTTCTTTCCGCAAGGGGACACAAGAGAGCTAAGTCATTAGCCCAGCTTTGCAACACCTATTTTTTCTCTACACCAAGAGAACTTCTGAGTGTTCATAGAATTCATCAATGCATCTGCAACATTCTTCAAATTGTCCACCTTTACCAGCAACACCCTTTTAGCCTCAACCATATATCTCACAAATTGATATTTAACATCAATGTGCTTTGTCTTTGAATGATAAGTAGGGTTATTAGCCAAGAAAAATTCACTTTGGCTATCACGGTCTATCCTTATAGCTTGCTGCACCAACCCCATACTTGAACACAATCTCTGCAACCAAAATGCTTCCTTGCTTGCATAAGTGGCTGCCATGTATTTTGCCTCTGTAGTTGAAAGGGCCACTACAAAATATCTTTTACTCATCCAACTGACTGCACCTCCAAATAGGTTAAACACATACCCACTTGTATATCTTCTTTGGTCTAGATCTCCAGCCCAATCTGCATCAACAAAACCACGAATTTCCAACACTCTTTCCAATCCTAGTATTCCATGGTATTAAAATCCATAATCACTAGTGTCACGCAAATATCTAAAAACCCACTTCACTGCTATCCAATAATCCTTCCCTGGGTTTGACATAAACCTGCTGAATACTCCCACTGCATGTGCAATGTTTGGTCTAGTAAAAACCCTTGCATACATCAGACTACCCATTTCACTTGCATATGGAACACATGACATATCCTCCTCTTCTTCTTGTGTCTTGGGACACTTTTCAGCAAACAGATTTGTACCTATAGGAATCGAAACATTAACCGATTTACTATCATGCATATTGAACCTTTGCAATATAGTCTCGACATACTTCCTCTGGTTTAACCAAATTTTCCTCTTTGCCTGATCTCGCTTAATTTCCATGCTCAAAACATAGTTTGCAGCACCAAGATCCTTCATGTCGAATTTGGAGAACAGTTGGGTCTTCAAATCTTGGATAATTTCTTTTTCATTTCCAATCAACAACATATCATCCACATACAAGACCAAATAAATAACACAGTCACGAATTAACTTAAAATAAACACAGTGATCCTTCTTTCTTTTGGTGAAGCCAAGTCCCCGTATATAGGTATCAAATTTCTGATACCACATCCTCGGTGATTGTTTTAACCCATACAGAGACTTCTTTAACCCACATAACAGTTCTTTCTTCCCCTTCACCATAAATCCTTCAAGTTTTTTCATGTATATCTCCTCTTCCAGATCCCTGTGAAGAAATGTTTTCTTCACATACATCTATTCTACCTCAAAATCAAATGCAGCAGCAATAGATAAAAGTAATCTAATAGAAGTATCTTTGGAGACAAGAGAAAAAATATCACCAAAATCAATTCTCGACACCTGGGAATAACCTTTTGCTACCAACCGAGCTTTGTATTTCTCCACCTTGCCTTCTACATTCATCTTCTTCTTAAACAACCATTTGCTCCTGATGGGCTTCCTTCCAACCGGCAACTCCACCAGATCCCATGCCTCATTTTTATGCAAGGATGCAATTTCATCAACCATGGCATCCTTCCAGAGTTTTCCATCCTTTGAATCTACTGCCTCCCTAATGGTTCTGGTATCATCATCAGTTATAGTTAAAGAAAAATTTGAACAGAAATTAGATGGACTATGCCTTTCTGGTTGTCTTCTTTCCCGAACTGATCTTCTCATAGCTGGAGTTTGTGGCTCTTCCTCTTCTCAGTATTCTTCTATTGTAAAGTCTGATTCATCCTCCTTTAGCTCAAACTCTATCTTCTCAGGTTCCTTTGGTAGGACTTCATGTTTAACAACATCTTTCACCTCTCTAAACACCGCATCTCAACTGTACATAACCTTCCTTGTTTCCAGGTTCCAAAGCTTGTAACCCTTTAAACCATCCTTATACACAATAAAGATGCACCATTCAGATTTATTATCCAACTTGGTCCTTTTCTCCTTTGGAACATGTACATTGTAATATTCCTAAATTAGCTGCTGCTAATAGGAATATTATTTTTTCCTTGTTTATTTTACATTTCATGATTAATGAATAAATTGTAAAGGAGGACATGTAAAAATCCTGAATACCAAGAATAAATCAATGCCTATGTGAACACAGACATATATGGGCTATGTAAATTAAATCTTGCAGGTGTGAATGGGTCTAAATCATAAGAATGGGTCACCTTTGACCAAGTCAACAGCGCAGTCTAGATGCATTCAACCTCCTTGAGGGACAACGCAGTTCTAGAAGGAGATTCTAAATGTGAAAAGGGCTAAACCAATGAAGTCATTTAAGGTTTTTCCAAGACTCCAATATTATAAAAGGAGGAGGAGATCAACAAGAGAGGGTTGCTGAAGATTATATTTTCTGAAGGTATTGTCTGCTTAGACATCCCTTGTTGGGTTTTCCTGTTCAGGAATCCCACCTCCTTCCTCGAGCAGCTCTTGGAGGAGACTTGTGCTATCTTTTCCACATCAGGCTTTTAGGCCCAGCTCACCTTACACCTACAGCGTTGCTCCTGTTGAGGGTTGAGCTGTCTTTGTGAGTTACAACAGTGGAATACATTAGATTTGCTCAAATCTAGATTATACTAGTGGCTCTTCTCAGTGAGTGTGTCTTTTAACCTCCTGGAAGAGTTAATTAGCTGATTGTGCTTTAGATATACACCTTGGCATTAGGCCAAATAATTCTTAGAGGCTACAACATTTTTTCTCTCCCTAGACAGCATTATTTGCAGATCTAAAGCTGCAGGGTGTTTTGTCTGTATTTGGAGGAGAGATCTCTGGTGTTGGGATTCTTCCTCTCACTGTGGTGATTCATGGATTGGCCACCCAATCCATGTTAGTTTCAAATCTTATCTGATGTACCATTGTATTATTCATAAATTTCTGAATCATTCTACAGATCTGCAAGCTTAGATCTCATATCTACTCTCCATGCTTCATGTTTTGAACAAAACCCCAAGGGGAATGTATAGATGAACATTTCATGTACACAGATTTGTATTAGATCTAAATTTTTATGTACAGATCTGCTCTAGCTCTGAAGAATTAATAAGCTTCTACTTAAGCCCTAAAAATAATTCTGCCATGGTTATGCAGTCTTTTCTTGTGGTTGTAGCACCTCATTTCTGAGGATTTTTGTTGTATAAACTCATTATTTATCTTGTATACTGTATGGGCTATAAATAAAATCTTATTTTCTGTTCTATATATGATTTATAAACCTACATATCAGCCTCCTAATGTGCTTCAGTGGATCTGCATTATTTCTGAAGCAGTCCTTTGCATAGAGCTGCAGCCCCTCTCTTTGGGTGATTTTCAGCTAGACTAGTTTGTGGGAGATCTGTTTAACCTACCTAGTCTGATTTGTTTTTGCTCTCCTTTTGGATTTATATCTTATATGATCTGATCTAATGGATACAGGAGCTGAAAACTCAATTCTATGCACATTATTCTCAGAAGTGCATTATTTCAGCAGGCTTGCTGAGCTGTCCCGATTTGGGGATATTACAGTGGTATCGAAGCAAGATCTTTGGCTCAGCCTGTGGCCTCGAGCCAAAGTTCTGAAAGCAAGGAGCAAGGTCAAAATTATGAATAATATTAGTTTACTCTCATAAATTTTCAGAACCAGTAAGAACCTCTCCAAGGAGGTTGTACAAGAAGAAGAGAGAAGAAGCAGTGAAACTCCTAGGAAGTTTCAGGAGCAGAAAGATCTTCCAATTAGATCTACAAGATCTATACATGAGGAAAATTTTGAGTCCTCATCTCATGGATATGTGCACTCAGCCATATCACCCAAGCTTCAGCATTCTGTCTATTATTTCTCCATGAAGAGGAATAAAGGAGGTGTACCCGAGAAGGATACTCTTAGAGAGTATTTGCAGGAGTATGAAGATCAATCCAAGGAGTTCAAAGACAACTTGAACTTCCAAGGGTTCTACCAGATCAAGGAGAGCCAAGGCATAAATAAGGAGCAACATGTTAAGGGTAGATTCTATCTATCTATCTTTGAAGGATCACCTAAATGTCTAGTTAGGGTTTGGGTGGAAGAGCTAGATAACTTTATGCAACAATGTCAAGTTTTAGAGATTGAAGCCATCAAAGTAGCAGCGCTGCATTTTGAAGGTAAAGAATATGCTTGGTGGTTGTTTGAGTCTTTTTCCTTGAAGAATACCAATACACCTACTTATGCAAGGTTTATTGCAAGATTGGTAGAAAGGTTTGATGAAGCTCCATGTGTAACATCTTCTGTTGACACTATCAAACCACATCAGATGGATCTTTTGCATGAGTTGGAAGGGTCTATGAATCCAACTCCATATTTGAAAGCCATGGAATAAGGTGTAAGTTTTTTTGATGCATTTCCAAGGGCAAGATCTCCTTTGGATGAAGGATTCCGTTCTCAAAGGGAAAGCATGGAGATTCCTCCTTCAAAAGATGACCCATATCTAAGGTCTCTTGTTGATGAAGAGGCAATTTCAGTTATTGAAGAAGAGGAGGAGAAGGAAGGAGATGATAATGCAGTCATAAAAATGGCAACTCAAGCACCTCATGAAGAAAATAATGGAGCACTTTCTCCAAGGAAAGAAACTCTTGCACTCTTGCAAGGAGTCCCACAAGGTCTCACACATAAATCTCTTGGTATAACCCATGAGCAACATATACCATCGTTGTCAGATGATGAGATCTTGAAGATAGAAGAAGGGAAAGAGGAGGAACGGTATCTCAAGAGGAAGAGCATAGATCCTTCTCTGTTTCAAAGCTTGGAAGCACAAAGAAGGCAAGAGGACCTATGCATTAACAGTAGGGGTAAATCTATCTACCTACATCCACATTCTACTCTATGCCTTGACACCTCTTTGCAAGGAGGTACTTTACCAGGAGCACCTCTTGATGGGATAAAATCTAAAGTGTTCTCTCAACTATGGGAAACATATGCATAGTTGGCTAAGGAGGGAGCCTTGGGAGAAGCTAGCACAGTGTAGAGAATCTCTCACGAATTCAGGAGAGAGATAAGCAATTTCCTGAAAGGGGCATTGCTAACTCCCACTTATATATCTGCACTGAGAGAGGATAAATCCGAGATCTATGATGGCATGAGCATGAGGACACATGGCAACTCCATATCTTTGGGGTAGCCCATGATCTCTTCATTCACAAAGGAGATTTCTAAAGATGGCAAGGGAATCCTAACCCTCTTGTATATACGGGCCAAAATAAGGAAGTTTTGGAAGACAAGGACTTTCCGAGGGGAAGTTGATTTCCATATGTTTCAATCTTGTCTTGAGCAAGATCAACTACAAATGGAGTAGCAAGAGGGATATTATTATGCTCCAACATGTGATTTTGATATCAAGGATGTCAAATATGGGAGCCATGAGAAGACAGAAGCTGCATTTCAAACCTCTACAACACTGTCATTCTTGGAGAGCTTGGATCCTTATTGGGATTCCCAACTCATGATGGAATACTCGAAGGACCTTTTCACATGGGGGGTTCTTGATGGGGAATTTAAGGATGAAAGGTTTAAGGTGGTTGATGGAGTCATCTACTTCTATAATCTTATCCTTTTTAATAGAGACTCCAATCTCAAGGAGAAACTACTAGATGCCACCTATGAGATCCTGCTTTCCAAACCCATCGGTTTCATTAGAGAATATCATACTCTTTTGGGTGGTTTCATATGGGAAGGTTTCAAGGAAGAGGTGCACACTCATATGAATATGTGCATGGATTACTTGGTAGAGGAGGAGGAACATAGCTCTTGGGAAGAGCCATCATTCACATCTCCTTACTCATTGAGTGTGAGAAGGAAATCATCCATGAGTTACCCTACTGATGTAAAAAGTATATAGAGGGACTTGTCTTTCTGAATGTTATCATGTCTCTCCTATATGCTTATATTTTTCTAACACTCATTTGCAGAACATTGCTTCGAAGGGGGGCACTATTTATGATGGGGTTAATGGGCTACTCAAGGCCATGAGCTATGATGTTGCAGGTCATTCCTTGGAGGATCTTGGCAAGCTATTCCATTCTTCATGGTGTGATTCCTTTACACCTATTATGATGCATTTCCTACAAGCATTCAGAAGAGATGATGCAACAAACAAGTGTTGGGGAAGGCACTTGACATATCCTATTCTATGGAAGTTGAGGATAAAACTGCGCTGGTTGCACATGAGGGAACATCTTCCTTCTCATTTATCATACATGACAGCTAGCATGATTATAATTATGACCCCACAAGCTGAAGATGTCCTTATATTTTTTTGGGGCATAGTTGAAGGAGAGGCACACTTGTTGGATGTGCCCTTGGGGAAAGAAGTTTCCCATTATTTTTGCATTACATACTTCAAGGGGAGCATGAGATTTTGTATGGCCACTATGATAGATCACTTGTCCCTTTGTAGAGTGAGCCATATGTTTGTTGGTAACATACCTCTCATATGTATTGGGGTTGATTTTTTCTATGGATTGCCAAGCTGGGAGGTGAAACACTTAATTTGGATGATAGCATGGAGATGGGAGTCTTTCATGAGTCATGAAATTCCCCATGATTGTCATCACTTATTTCTTGAGGAGGCCATGGATCAGCAAGAGGGTTTCCAAAACAACCTTCCATTATTTCATGATGAGAGCCATTGGGTTTACTCACGAAGGGCCAACTTGCACATTGAGGAAGGACCATTGGGAGACAAAACTATTGCAGAAAATTCAGAGCAATGGAGGAGACTATTTAATGAGAAGGCCAAAAGAGAAGAAGGGGAGATTTTGTAGCACCCTTGCAGTTGCTTGAGGACAAGAAAAATTTGGGAGGGGGAGACTGTAATATTCCTAAATTAGCTATTGCTAATAGGAATATTAATTTTGCCTTGTTTATTTTTCATTTCATGATTAATGAATAAATTGTAAAGGAGGACATGTAAATCTCCTAGAAACCAAGAATAAATCAATGCCTATGTGAAAAGAGGCATATTTGGGCTATGTACATTACATCTTGCAGGTGTGAATGGGTCTAAATCACAAGAATGGGTTACCTTTGACCAAGTCAACAATGCAGTCTAGATGCATTGAACCTCCTTGAGGGACAACGTAGTTCTAGAAGGAGATTATAAATGTGAAAAGGGCTAAACCAATGAAGTGGTTTAGGGTTTTTCCAAGACTCCAATATTATAAAAGGAGGAGGAGATCAACAAGAGAGGTTTGTTGAAGATTATCATTTCTAAAGGTATTTTCTGATCAGACATCCCTTGTTGGGTTTTCTTGTTTAGGAATCCCACCTCCTTCCTTAAGCAGCTCTTGGAGGAGACTTGTGCTATCTTTTCCACATCAGGCTTTTAGGCCAAGCTCACCTTACACCTAAAACACTGCTCCTGTTGAGGGTTGAGATTTCTTTGTGAGTTGCAGCAGTGGAAGACATTAGATCTACTCAGATCTAGCTTATACTAGTGGCTCTTCTCAGTGAGTGTGTATTTTAACCTCCTGGAAGAGTTCATTAGTTGATTGTGCTTCATATCTACACCTTGGCATCAATCCAAATCATTCTCAGAGGCTACAACACTGTTTCTCTCCCTGGACAACATTATTTTCATATCTACAACTGCTGGGTGTTTTGTCTACATTTTGGAGGAGATATCTCCGGTGTTGGGATTCTTCCTCTCACTGTGGTGATTCATGGATTGGCCACCCAATCCATGTTAGTTTCAGATCTGATCTGATGTACCATTTTATTATTCATAAATTTCTGAATCATTCTGCAGATCTGCAAGCTTAGATCTCAGATCTACTCTCTGTGCTTCATGTTTTGAACAAAACCCCAAGGGGAATGTATAGATCAGCATTTATTGTACACAGATCTATATTAGATCTAAATTTTTATGTACATATCTGCTCTAGATCTGAAGAATTAATAAACTACTACTTCAGCCCTAAAAATAATGTTTTCATTGTTATGCAGTCTTTTCTTGTGGTTGTAGCACCTCATTTCTGCGGATTTTTGCTGTAGAAACTCATTCTTTCTCTTGTATACTATATGGGCTTTAAATAACATCTGATTTTATGTTATATATATGATTTCTGAACCTACATATCAGCCTCCTAATTTGATTAAGTGGATCTCTGTTATTTCTGAAGTAGTGCTTTGCATAGAGCTGCAGCCCCTCTCTTTGGGTGATTTTCAGCTAGACTAGTTTGTGGGATATCTGTTTAACCCACTTAGTCTGATTTTTTTTTTCTCTCATTTTTTATTTAGATCTTATATGAGTTGATCTAAGGGACCCAGGAGCTAAAAACTCAATTATATCCACGGTATTCTCAGAAGTGCGTTATTTCAGCAGGCTTGTTGAGCTCTCTCGATTTGGAGATATTACATACATATGCATCACATCCAAATACCCTCATATGTGAAAGAGATGGTTTCTTACCAGTCCATACCTCATGTGGAGTATTATCCTCCAATGTTGATGAAGGTGATATATTAACCAAGTAACATGCAGTCTCCATTGCCTCTACCTATAATTCTTGTCCTAACCCGGTACCACTGAGCATGCTTCTTGCCTTTTCCATCAACGTTCTGTTCATTATTTCTGCAACTCTGGTTTTCTGAGGTGTGTATGGAGTAGTCTTCTGTCATGCTATACCACACTTCTTACAGAACTCTTCAAATTCCTTCTTGCAAAACTCCCTACCATTATCTGTCCTCAACACCTTTACCTTCTTCACAGTCTGGTTTTTCACCAGAGCCTTAAATTCATTAAATTTGTCAAAGAATTCAGATTTATTCCTCAAGAAATATATCCATGTATTCCTTGAGAAGTCATCTATGAATGAAATATAGTACACATACTTACCCAGTGATGGAACCGACACAGGTCCAAACACATCACTGTGAACAAGCTCTAATATCTTGTTCACCCTCTTAGCGCCAGCAGGAAAACTCACCCGATTCTACTTCCCATATACACAATGTTCATAGAAATTGAAATCTAGAGAGCTATTATACATACCTTCTACCAAACCATTTCCATGCAGTATCAGAAGGCCCTTCTCTCCAATATGTCCAAGCCTTTGATTCCATAACATGGTATTTTCTCCAGAGACCGCTAGGCTTTCCGCTCCACTTTCAGGAACCCCAAAACTATTGCACCCATCAATAACAGTGCTACCCTAAAGCTTGTACAGAGTTCCAATCCGAACTCCCCGCATTAATACCAGTGCTCCCTGAACCATCTTACATGCATCTTTCTCTAACACTGTTTTTACACCTACATCATCCATCTTGCTTATAGAAATCAGATTTTTGGCCAATGCAGGAATGTGCAGAACACCAGGAAGTTTTCTAATCCTTCCACCTTGCAGCTTCAGCTTGACTTTTCTACGTCCGTCGATTCTAACCTTCCTCTCATCCCCTAGGAAGACATCACCACCATCATATTTCTCATACTCGCAGAACCACTCCCTATGGGGAGTGAAGTGAAAGGATGCACCTGAGTCAATCAACCATGACTCATGATCTAAATCTGTATTTGAAGAAGAAGCCAAATACACATCCCCACCTTCATCCGAGGTGGTTTTTCCCTCTACAAAAGGAGCATCATCAGATCCCTTTCCTTTCTTAGGAGATTTATATCTACAGTCCTTTTTGTAGTGCCCTTCCTTTCCTCATTTCCAGCACACCTTTACAAACATTCCAGAAGATTTAGATCTCCCTCTAGATTTATATCTCCCACTTGAAACGTTATTCTTGTTTTTGTTCTGGGACCTTCCTTGTACAGATAAGGCATCTCCATTCTAACCCTCCATATTTCTCCATCTCATTTCCTCCGACAGTAAGGCTGAGAAAATGTCATCAAAATTCAAGGTAGTTGTATTGCTACCTATTGTAATAACTAGACTGTCCCATGAGTCTGATAGAGAACAAAAAAAACTAATGCACTTATCTTCATCTAAGATTTTAATGTCAAAATATGACAGCTGACTTACCACAGTATTTAAGGCATTCAGATGCTCTGTCACTAAGTCTCCATCCTTCATCCTTAGGTTATACAACTTTTTCCGTAGGAACAATTTATTCACCAGAGACTTAGATTGGTACAAAGTCCCTAGCTTGTCCCACAAGTTCTTCGTCGTAGCTTCCCCAGATACATTCAACGATGTTGAATCTGAGGCAAACAACCGTATTGTGATTTTTTCCTTTCAATCCAACTTCTCTCAGTCTTCATCTAACATTTCCATTGGTTTAGTACCCAAATCTAAAGCGATCCACTGATCTTTATCCACCAGCAGATCCTCCATATTGAGCTTCCACAACTCAAAACTCTGACCATTAAATTTCTCAACCTATATCTTCCCGCCACTCGCCATCTTCTTTCACTGAAAGAATTGATCTCGCAGATCTCCCATTGAACAAGGTCTATCACAGGCCCGATAAAAAAACCCTCAACAGTAAAGGCATCCCCTTGAAGCCAAAACATATCCGATACCAAATGTAGGTTTTAACCCTGAATAGAAATTATCTGCAAACGAATCTTAAAAATAGAAAATAAACAATAGCGAGAGCATAAAGCATAAAACAAATAGACACAGATATTTTCCCCTGGATCCCAAATGGGGACGACCAGCTTGATTTTTCATTATATTCCTTTTAGTGTTACAACACATATATATACATGTCGAAGCATATATAAACCCCAATCCATTAACCCTAGATTAGAACATAATCTTAGTTCCCTTGACTGGATCTACAAAGTACTAGGGGCCGAAAACCATCATCCCCCAAAACCATGTGCAAACCCATGCAAAAAACCATGGGCGGGTCCGCCCACTGAAAAATAAGGTCCAAATTGTTTTTCCCAAGGCGCTGCTGTGGACCCTGAATAGGGGGGGCTACTGCCCCCCCTGTGACCCCCCTGTTGCACCTGGTGCAACATACAAGGGGGGCTATCGGCCCCCCGCGTGTGACTAGACGTGGAAATAATATAACATATACCCAACAATATCCATGCTTAGTAGAAGGAAGGCTCGACATGTAATCCATGGAGATGGGTTCCCAAGGTCGACTAGGGGTAGGTACCAGAGTATAGAGGCCCTTCTTCTTGATGGTTGGTTTGGCAATGGCGCAAGAAGTGCAAGATACGATGTACTTCCCAACATCCTATCAAACATTTGGCCAATAGAAATACTTCTGTAGCACTGCCATTGTTTTCTCAACCCCAAAATTCCCATCGAATCGACTGTCGTGTGCGTCCAAAATAATCTTGGAACGCTCGCTTGAAGGAATACAAAGGTGTCCCAAGTGACATAATAGTGTGTTAGTCATCAGTATTTTTCACTTGTTGGTGACGACTAAATCCATAGCTGAGTTTTATAGAAGCTGATCTCCATACGTCAATTTGTCATCTAGAAAACCCTCATAAAACTTTTTTTTCCCTCCTAATTTTCAGTCTGCCCAGGTCAAGGTGAAGCCTCATTATCACTATCCTATCTAGCTTTAGCCCTACTACTCTACCCATCAGCTCTAAAAAGACAATCCAAGTCTGTTAAAAAAGCCTCCCTTATGTTAGGAAGTGGCGCTTTAAGGCATCTTACCCTTGGCAAACATCTAATAGCCAAAAAACCTCCATCTGCTACAAACCAGTCATAACAGACCTTCCACTCTGCTAATGAAATTGATCACAGCCCTAAGTCGCGCCACTTACACACCCCTAAGTCTCCGCAATGCATATACCATAGTCTCAAACTGTTTTTAGGTGTTTTACAGTGTTTTATGGATTTTACAAAGACAGGAAACATGTCATCATCTCAGGAGAAAATTCTTGAATTCACATTTAGAAGAACAGCTGCTTCTTAATGTGAACACGAGCCTGAGATACATCTGCAGGGTAAGGAGTTACTCATCAAACTGTTACAGCTTCATTCAGCCTGATAGCACAGTAGAAGAAAGACAACACTTTCAAACAAACTTGTTATTTGTCATGGCCAAAAACCTCCTTCATCTATAAGCAGAGGGTTAAGGCGCCTCCTTCATCTACAAGCAGAGGGCGATGGCCAATGTTGATTTGAAGAATTGCAAAACTTACTATAAGCACAGGTTTGTTTTTTACTAAACAGTGAAACAGTGACTCAAGTTTTCTGAGGGAAAGTGATGATAAAAAACAGGGCTAAGATCAGAAATGTTCAAATCTAGAGAAAGCAGAGTTTTTGGTTTTGTACCTTAAGAAAGAAGATAAATTGAAGTTTCATGCATCATCATCATGGCGCAACAGAAAGAGACTCCATTGATCAAAGCTATTGTAACAAAACATCTCTGCAGGGGTGCTAGTATGAATGGCTCAAATCAGTGCTGAGCAAGAAGACACTTCAGTAAAAAGGACCTCTGTGTGCTCTTATGTTTCTGTTGGGCTGTGGGATAAAGTCTATGGTTTCCAGATAAACATAGAGAAAAGACAGGCAAGTAGTACACAGTCCCATACATGAGACATCTTGATATCATTCAAAGCGTCAGTGCAAGTTCAGGTGTTGCGATCTACACTCCACCACAAAGATAAATGTATCCTTCAGATGCAGTAGGGTTGGTGATTTCAGAGCTCCATTGGAAAGAAAATGACTAATAAAATCCTTGGTACCTATGAATTATTCCAGCAGTCATTCTACACCTCATATGTTTGTCTCCTCAACACAAAGGTATAAAAAGTTATGATCTGAGTTTTAAACCCTTGGGGAGACATGTCATTATTGAAAGCAATTCTATTTATAGACAGCTGTCTTTCAAATGTGCTATAACCACTGACACAGACAATCTGGGTTTAGGTCATCAAGAGACATAACCCCTGAAATGATTGTTCATAATAGGCAAAAGAGATGCTGTGACATACTGTTAGTTTTTTGAAAAGCTTGAAACAAACATAGGTTGTCATTATTCAAATGGATAGAGACATCATAGTAATATTTTCTGAGCAGATGAAAGACTGTAAAAAGAAAGCGCCTTCTTAGACAAGGCATGGACATAATAGGAGATCATTGACATAGAGAAATAAAGAGATCTCCTTTTAAAAAAATAGACTGAGATGGAAGGGCCTGAGCAAATGCAACTGCATTTTTCACCCACAGTCAGAAATGAGTTTAAGGGACACCTGGCAGTCAAGTCATTCTCACAATAGGGCCTTGTCACCTTTTAAAGCATCCAGAGCAAACACATTTGTTTAAGTTTCAAAAGGAAAATCCACTTCATCGCAAAATGGCCAAGGCGCTTCATAACTCATTGGTGCATTATTGGGCTAATGTTACATTCTGAAAAGGGTATTCAAGAGTCAATAGTGGCAGAGTTTCACCTTCAAATAGAACACAAGGCCTTTACCTAAAGCGCATCTCTCCCTATGCTATCTTTTCAAAAAAATCAAACTTCACCTTTTATCAAAGATCGGTGCAAGGGGTCGTTTAAAACTTGTCAAAAGGTTTTCAAACCCTCCACCAAGTGAATGAGAAAGAGCTCGGATTTTTTCGCGTTAAAGGGGTTAAGGACTGTTGTTAATCCATTTCGCAAAACCCCTCAAGCACGGGAAAAGCTCCTTTGCTACACTCGAGGTCAAACAAGGAGGATTTTGGGCAATTTATAGAAGTTTTCGAAGGTGATTGGTTGCGCGGTGCGCCTGTACAAGCGCGCGGTGCGTTTAAACGCAAAATTTGCACAGGGCTGAACGGTAGCGTGGCGCGTCTGTGGGTTCCGGTCCTGTCGGCCCGACAGTGACCCGACACAAACTTATGCGCGGCACTTTTTCACACCAACACGCCGCGCACATTTCAACGGTTCAGCACGCCTCCAAATCACTTCGAAAGGCTTCTCCAGCTCTCTAAAAAGCCTTGCCACAATTTTAAAGGTATTTATATGCCTATATGACCTTTACAAAATTGTTTTTGTAGAGTGAAAGGGGATAAAATCATGGTGAAAAATCACAGTTGTGTTTGACGTTTTCATTTGCAAAGAGAAACAAGATTAACTGTGGTTATGCTAGCTAAGGATGAAACGTTAAAAAAAAAACTATGGAGATTGCATTAAAGAGTTTTATGACTGCCCTCAAACTATGATTTCTGTTGATGAGAGAAATACATTAAACCACTCACAAAACACAGTGGAACAGTCTTGAAAGAAGGAAGGAGCACAAGGTGATTAAGGGTGAACAGTAGGTCAGGTTTTAGACAACAGTAACCCTCATACGAACATTTTTGATCTTTCAAAATATTTTCCTCTTTTTTATCAAAGGAAAAAATAGTGTCTTAACTTCAGTTCCCTAAGGCATATCCAATAAGTAAAAGTCATCATTCACATTCAGAGTTAAGGCAGAAACTCAGTGTTTGCAAATTGAGACAGTGGCCCTAATTTTCAAACCACAGTAATCATCCACATATAACTTGGTCATCATTCAAAGGCTTTTTTCAGTGTGCTGAAGAGCAGAATCAAGGTTGCTTTCTCGACCATAAACAGATTCTAGTATATGAAACTGTGAGTTTCCACTTGGAAGTATCGACAAAGTTGTGAGTGAATATTGGTAAATGCAGGGGCAGTTTCTTGATTAGAAGAAGTGTTTGCTCACTACAAAGCTGTTGTGCTGCCCTCAAAACACCTAGGACCATGTCACCTTGCACCATCACAATAACCTTTTAACTTTGTATCTTTTGTTGACTGTGTTATGCTCTTAAATATACTTGTTGAGAGACATCAAAGGTTGGGAAGGCCTCATTTTAAGGACTAGAGGTTTTTGTATTAAGAGGGATATTGTGCACAAACATCCAAAAACATTATTTCATTATCAAGACAGTGGGATTGACAAAGTTTAGCTCCAAGAAGGAATTTTAAAGACAGTGAGATAGTTTGGTGCTTCAAAAGCATTTTCAGCCCAAAATGCCGCCCAGGCAAGACAACAGAAGCGGTTTACACAAGAGATATGAGCCAATTTCTACTGAGGAGGTCAATGCACATCCATCCATCCTTTTCAATTTTCATGAGGTAGGTTGTTTAGATTTCTGCCAAAGAGTGCAGGAGGTCAAAAGTTTCTCGCCCTTAACACACTTGTGTGCCTTGAGATTTAAAGAAAAACATTTCCAAGTAGCAGGCCTTGATTTTAAGTTCTCTCCGAGGTATGTGTCCAAGGCAACTAAAATCCCATACATTGGCGAAAAATGGTTCAAGCAAGCCTATCTAGACTTGGATGACTACAAGCCTTTCATCAAGCCCGAGCACAGAGACACATGCACTTCTATTTTTCCTTTCTCTCATCTTCTTGCCAGCTATGCTCCTCTTATGAAGATCATAATGAAATATTTCACCTGTGAAGGGAGATTCTCTCGAGTATATGCATACCACATCCGACTGTTGATGCACTTCACTAGAACCAAGCAGCTCAATATTCCTTACTTCTTGTGCAAAAATATTGAGAAAATGGCCTCTTCTGTCCAGAAAAAGCCTCCATCACAACAAGTAGCTTCTCTATGCCATCATTCTCTGATTAAAATCATCATCCTACACCAACTAGAGAAGAAAGGGGTTTCATGGGATGTTTTCATTAGTCACCCAGATTTCTCCACTGTCCCTCTGGTCCATATATCTCCCACATCGCCTATTCACCACCCCTCACCTTCCTCTAGCAGAGCCACTCCTTGAAAGCTCAAATTCACTACAAGACAATCAAAGGAGCATGAAGAAGGAGAGGGAAGTGGACAAAAAGAAGAGAAAGGGCATGAGCAAGAAGAAAGGGATGAAGAGCAGCAAATTGAAGATGAAGAACAGCAGCAGGACATTGGTGAAGGTCAGCAGCATGAGCAAGAAGAAAGGGATGAAGAGCAGCAAACTGAAGATGAAGAATAGTAGCAGGACATTGGTGAATATTAGTAGCAGGAGAAAGAAGAAAAGAGTGCTGAGCAGCAGCATCTCAGTGAAAATGAACAACAGGGACAAGAGGAAGAGCAGCAGCTTGACATTAAAGGTCATGAAAAGCAGTTTGGGCAGAAATTTGAGCAGCAGCTTGAGCCACAAAATTAACAAGAAATCCAAGCATAGCAGCAGCATGATGTTGATGATCAAGGGAAACAAGAATTTGAGACAGATCGGCATCATGACATTGAAGAGCATAAACAACCTAAAGAAGACACACAATAGCCTCAAGGAGAGCAGCAGTTTCAAGAAGATGACAAGGGCAAAGCAACTGTGCCTCCTTCTCCTAAAAGGAAAAAGCCTAGCACAGCAAGAAAGAAAGGGCCTAAGGCTGCCACTCCAAAAGTGACAAGAGTTGTCCCTAGCAAAAGAAGATCACCCAAGAGGTCTCCCACTAGCATACCAAGAAGGAAGAGTGCAAGGTTAGCTTTCAAGGGAAGAGGGAAAAGCAAGATAGGAGAAAGTCAAGAACATGGAGGTGCATTGGCTGTCATTCCAATCCAAAGTGATGACAGCGATAATGAAGCCCGCATTCTTGAAAACCTTCTAATCCATCGAGAGGGTCAAATTGAAGCATTGGAGAATGACCTTCATCGGGCAAAACTTCAATCATTTCTTGGAGATCCAAAATAGACAGATGAATGTTCACCTGACAGTTCATGAAGCATGGGAAATTAAATACAAGAAAGATGCTGCCAAAGCACAAGTAAGGATAGAGGAGCTCATCGGTGAGTTTGATGAAGATGAAGAAGAAGACCAGCCTAGGCGGAAGAGGCCTAGAACCATAGGGCTTAAAAGAGCCCTGGAAAAGCAAAAGGAAGAAGAACAAGCCCATCTTCAATCCTTTCCCCTCATTGCACTACTTGAGCAAGAAATTGAAAGTAATAAAGAGGCATGGCTAGAAAGAGCCAATAAACATTTGGAGATGAAGCTTGAGAAGGCAAACAGAGACCTAGAGCTGCAAAGGAAGATGACACAACACTATCAAAATTCAAATCAGTTTGCCTGGCGCAAGCTAAAGGCCACCCAAGAGAAACTGAAGGAAGCAAAGGAGAAGAACCCAGCACGGAAGGAGAAGAAAGGCACATCAGCACTCGACATTTTGGCTTCAGCTTCGGAACACATTGCTCAGGACCCTTGAGGGTCATGCACCCCAATTTTGAGCCCATTTTGACAATTTTTGGTTTTTTGGCATTTTTGGGTTTTTGGTAAAAAACTCATAAATTCGCCATTTCATTTTGAGGATTCATCAAGGGAGGAGAATGGTATCATTGAATTCCATAATTTCATGAGCATACCCTCAGCGATTTTTAGAACATTTGGAGATCATTTTCCCCCTCAAAATGGCGAAAAGGGCTCTCTTTTTGCACAGTCTGCCCAGTGTATCAGCAGACTGTAATTTTCTAGTTTTTTACACACAGGTGCAGATTTGGAAGACTTCCAGGCATCAGATTGGGGAAATTTCAGTTGTGCCATAAAGTAGATACTCAGATATTTCCAACGAGCTATCATGAGCATCGTTTCGACGTCAGGAAGGCTACCAAATGTTTCCGTCAAGTCAGAGGACCTTTTTCTGATGTAAATTTGAAATATTTTTGTAATTTTTGAACCTCTAAAATCTGATTTTTCCAAATGTGCGTTTAGCTATTTTTGCACTTGGAAAATGATGCAAAGTCAATTAAATTCCCTTTTTTAGCAATTTTTAGATATTTTATGAGATATTTTTGTGCCTTGGGCTTTGCAAAGCCTCAAGGACAAGTTTAGATATTTTGATTAGGCCAATGAGGATGCAAGTTGAACCATGAGGTTTTCCTCACTTGAGCCTATATATTCCAAAGGCTCTCATTGTAAAGAAGGCTGAACTTGAGAAGAGAAGCAATATATGGTCTTATGAGCTTTGGAAGAAAATACTTGTGTTATGCTTTTGGATTGCCTCTTGAATGTTCTTGGATGGATGATGAAGGATTGTTGATGGATTCCATGACTTGGTAGAATGGTATAGTGTCTCTTGCTTTGTTGTTGTCTTCTAATTTTCATTCATGATACATGTTTCTTGCTTGCTATAGATCAGTAGAGAACACATTTGAGATATGCCCATGGAGGCACCTCAAATTTCTTGAATCTTCATAGCCTTCATGTTTTCTTCTTCCTTAGTTGCATTAAAGAATTCTTAACTGCTCTTTAACAACTTGAGGATATTGTTGCTAGTTTCATTCATAGTTCTATGCATGTTGAGTAGGATGTATGGTGTGCCCTTCTTACCTATGACTGTCCATAGTCCCATCCATGAAACTATCTCTTTGACTGATTAGATTATCATTTTGTTTGAACCAAGGAGGCCTAGTTCCGATCTATCCCTTTCCCTAAAACTATGCAAATCTTGTTGTTCAAAGTGCCCAATAACTTGAAGTACTGTGTTTAAGCATTTCGGCATAGTGTTTTGAGTTGTTAGTCCGTCTTATGTGTTTTCCCCAAAGTTTGATAGCCATTTCCCAAAGTTAGAGGGTCTTATACTTCTATGCATGGCTTGAATGTTTGTTTCTATGTATTGATTAGTTTATAGTTACATTTTTCATGATTAATGGTTTTCCCTGCCATGTTTATGTTATCTATTGAACCAGTGATGCTTGAAACTCTTTGTTGTTCACAAACTTGATGTCCATTTACTCCATTTTGCCCAAAGATCCTTTCTACCTTGAATCAAATCGGCCCTTCAACAGCCTTGTATCGTCATCTAATAACTTTCTTGACCTTTTGACCCCATAGCCCAGTTAATCTAACATCTTGTTATCTATTTTATATCTTTTATCAGTTTCATCCCTCACAACTTAAAAGACCAAAACCAAAAAACATACTCCATAACTAGCCTAAAATCAAAACACGATAAGCAAACACATAGATATCCCTTACACATATAGAGAGAGCCCTCTCTGAGTCCAGGAAGGCTAGGTCCTTGGGCTCCAAAGCTTGGTTTGATGTTACACTGTCATTTGGCTTGCCAATCAGCCAAATCACGGGAACCTAACATAATGGTGATCACGGTGGGACTTATTGAGTACATGACAGTCTAGAAAACTTTTATATGCTCCTTAGTCCTTCAACTTTTAACTTAAACCATCAGCCTCTAGAATAATTTAGTGTAAACTCTCTATTTCACCATCTTAGCAAAGTGATGAATCAAGTTTATAACACTCTTACATCCTAGGCTGCACATAAAACGCAGAAAAAACAACAAAAACTCCCTTAGATTGGTTTTTGTCAGTATTGGTGGTGGACCATACACCTATACCTCAAAACAACTAAAAATCCACCTGGCGACTCCACTAGCCTCCAGTAGGCCTTACTATTTTACCGAACTCTAGGTTACTATCCAATCAACCTATCCCATCGCTCACTAACATAGCGGGAGATGGTGGGACACTGAGTACATGACAGTATAGCAAGCTCTTATAGACTCTTTAGTCCTTTAGATACTTAAACAAGCAAGCAGTCCATAGACTCATTTAGAGTAAACTCTTTTTGTTCTCACCACCCTAGAAAAGTGTTGAAATAGGTTTATAATAATTCAAACCATAGGCTGCACATAAAACTAGAAAAAACCTTAAAAACATTTCCAGATTAGCTACTGGTGGTGGACCATAGCTATATCCTCACAAAAACAACCAAGTTCCACCTGGCGACTCCACTAGTCCATCCCTTTTGATTTTAACCATCCTTCACCATTAGTAGAACTTTAGAGAGGCCATCCATCCAAAACATTCATAAATACCATCCTCTCTAAACTCTTGACCCGAAATCTGGCTTCACGAAGAATCAACACCAGATCCCATCCAGACCCAAATCCCCCTATCATAGTAGATGACCCAGAGAAGATTTTGTGGCGAGCTTCCGAAACTGACCACCTAGCTACTGGTAGATCCCTCCGTAAAACAAGATCAGTACCTAAACATCTCACTATCCTACTAAATTCACCTTTTAATTTAGAGTCATCAAAAACTCTTTTCAGAAGAAAATCACATAGTAAGATAAACTTTGACGATCTTGAACCCCTAGACCCACCACAGATTCCTAGTATAGAAGCTTCACCTTCCACA
Organism: Pinus albicaulis; assembly: GCA_034641835.2. Lineage (NCBI taxonomy): Eukaryota > Viridiplantae > Streptophyta > Pinopsida > Pinales > Pinaceae > Pinus > Pinus albicaulis. Next base: position 1,309,600,565 of record CM076583.1, on the reverse strand, counting down.
CCCCCCGACTTTCAGCTTCTCCGTCACTTTGGCTCTTACTGTTAGTATGAATCCTTTGTCGAAGTGTACGAAAAAGGACCACTTTAGCTACGCATAACTAATAGCCCTAACAACAAAAGTGGCTACAAATATCTTCAGATCTGCGGTTAGTTGAACATAAAAGAGCTGCAAAAACCAGATCTATGCATGGAAAGACATTAAGCAGAAAAAATAAGGGTTTGCTCCATATGCCAATAGACAAGACAAGAACAATTTTTGAAAGAATTTTTGTATTAATCGGGCACCTGGGAGGAAAAAAAGAAGGCATATCCAATTCTCCTCAGTGGGATGGGTTCTTGGAAGTCCTCAGCACTTCAGATCTAAAATCTCTCTCTCTTGTTGGTGTAGAAAACCCACACAAAGAATGGAACTCAAAGGGAGCTCACACAGCAAATGGCAGAAAATGGTGACCAAGTGTATAGATCCAGAGTGATCTAATAGGCAACAAAAGGTGAAGAATGGTAGGAAAAACCATCCTATTTATAACAAAATATTGGGTCATTCTAGATCTTGGTGCATGGGTTAACCAGATCTAGATCCACTTTTTATGGAATATTTTATTATATTTGTTGGAGGAAAAGGTATTTGACTTGGGTCAAATCCCTTAATTTGTCAAAAATAAATAAATAAATGATTTATTTATCTTTTTAAGGAAGTGGTTAGAAGATAATCAAATAAATAATGATTTATTTAATTATTTAAGGAAGTGGTTGAAAGATAATTAAATAAATAATGATTTATTTAATTATTTGTGAGTGATTTGGTCATATTTAACAAGGAATATTATCTAAATAAGGTTTAAATAATTATTCCTAGAAAATAATAAGATAAATAAAGGTTTATCTAATTAATTTCTTTGATTTTGAGTTAAACATGACTGGGAATAATAATTAAATTATGGTTTAATTAATTATTCCATGAGGAAAATCAAACAAATATAGGTTTGTTTAATATTTCCTTTTGGGGTTTCCTGTTTTAACATAGTGACAGCAGTTTTACTTAGGGTAAAACTCGTCTTACATGGTGTACTTGGGTCCATCTAATGATAATAGGTTAGATGACCAAAAAATGGTGTAACAGATTGCCCCCCAGCGTGCGAGTGTTAGGAGCAAATCGTATGACCGAAGTACGTTGTAAGACCATAATCACTAGACAACAAAAGGGATGTCAGAGAGAGAAATGTGAGGTAGATAGTGTGCTGAAGGACTAGACCCTGAGGAGACGAGACTCGCAGGTGCAACAAGTCTCTTTTTATGAGAGGGTACCTGTGCTGAAGGCGGCGGGGGAGGCATACCTATGCCCGCCGAGACAAAGTACAAAAGAATAGTGTGTCCAGTAAACAAGGGGCCGAACCATAAAGTACAGCCGGCATAATCATGAGCCAGATAAAAATACAATGAGGAATCCCATATACATGCTGTGCCTGGGATAACAGCCAGGACTTGTACAATAATATCTGAGTACATGAGATACAAATACAACCCAAATGCCCCCTGTAAATGGGGAAGGGCTCACAAAATATGACTGATACATGCAAGTCGAAGAGGCACTGCAAGTGGCTACGGCCAACATCATCAAATATCTGGAGCTGCATCGAAGGCTGCAAAGAAGAGGTCATCCAGGCATGTGGGGGGCTACCTGCAGGGCCACCCCCTCATGAGGGTTGAGACATCTCACACACACCCAGGAATCATCAAGAGCTGCTGCTGGATCACTAGACCATCAAGTATACGAATCTCGATCATGCTGAAAGGAGCTGGAGAAACAATCAAGTCAAAGGGAAACGAGAGATCCCTTTGCCTGATCCGAGGCATCGAAAAAGAGTGGAATATGGAACCAAGGTACACCGCCCTCTAGACCTGGCTTCTGGAATGAAAGTGCTGATGTAGACAGAAGGAGATCCGCCATAGGTGAGGAAGTGAGATGTCCCCAACTAAGGCATGAGAGAAAACAGTAGAGCGACGAACAGACTGACACTAATGATGAGAGTGAAATGGAAAGGACTGAGTAGCGAATGGACGACTTCCCTTGTTAGAGCATAAAGGGCATGAATGACATGGCAACGACTGACACAATATCATATCGGACAGGGGACAGTGGGACTGAAGGTCATAATGTGCGACACAAGAGAGAGACCAAGCAATGAAGGATGGAGGGCTATAGCAGGGTACAAAGGGACTCGGGATAGACTCCATGAATGCGATGATGACTCAACTTGGATGCTCTACACAAGGGTGACTCGATGGTGCTGCCACACAGTAAAGGCCCAATGGGGGACCATGAAAACATGAGTACAAGATGGTAACTCATGACGAAAATCGACACGAACAAAGACAAGTAAGGAGGAAAAAGGGTGCCCGAAGTACAAGTGTTGTAAGTGAGGAAGTTCGATTTGAAGGAGAGGTGAAGTGATCCTTCTTGGAAAAAATAGCTTCTGGCGAAGGATGAAAGTACAAAAAAGATGTTGGCTATCTAACAGAACATAAAACACACATCTCAGAAGGGAAATGCTAAGGGTAATATTTCTTAAGATAGAGTGCATTGTGAGGATTAGGAAGAGGATTGCCTTCAAAGTCCTCTAAAAGGTATGCCCCCTTACCAAGATCCTTACTGATAACGTAAAGGCCTAGCCATAATTAGTCGAACTTCCCATGACCAAGGACATCATGGGCTTGGTCACATACTAGAACAAGGTCGCCTTTGTGAAAAGGATGAGGCTGGACTTTTCGGTCATATTGAGCTTTGGTGCGTTTCTTGGCCGCTTCCATGGTTTGCAATGCAACACGGCGGTCTTCAGAGGCACGCTCAGGCATGATAAGTCATTGTTCTAGAGGTTGGGTGTCAGGGAGAAGTTCAACAGCCAGATGAAGGGAAGGGATGTCACACTCGATTGGTACGACAGCCTCCTCTCCAAAAACGAGGTGAGGAGGGTTATGGTTGAGGGGCATAGGTGCCCCCGAGCATGGTGTGGTCATGCCAAAATGTAATTAGAAAAAAGGGGAATCTAAACACATTTAAATGATGTGGTGTGCCATTTGTTCTCGTTATGGTTATGCAGTGTGAGAAAGGAAATGGAGGATTACCAATCTCTTTTGGTACTGCATATAGGGATCAAATGGACTTTAAGTTTCCGAGTTGGCATACCTGGTGTCACTATCCCAAAAAAGAGGATTTGGAGATAATGAACTGATGCTCTCGTAGAAAAGCTATAGGTTGGTCAACAATAATGTCTAAGAGACTGGGTTGCTGATGTAAGATGAGGGAACGATAAGGGGTATCATCCCTAGAGTGATCTGAAGTGATATGGGACTCTAGAGGTTCTTCAAAATGTGGAAGAATACTGGGACTAAAGTCAACACGACTAGATCCACTAGGAGAGTTGTGGAGAATTGCTTCTCTTGGTCTCTCAAATGTGGGTGCCCCCTTACCCAAACAGTGGGTTTCAATGTAATGGCCACAAGGTGGATGTGGTGTGAACGCATCGGTTTGATGTAAGGGGGAATAGATAACGTCAGGGGTGGGGATTTTTTCCATAATTTCGTCATCGCGATAGAAGATGGGGTGACTGGTGGAAGAAATACCATCTGACGTGGTGAAGTGACCGGAATCATCATCATGAGAAGATAGGTTCACATGCGCATCGTCACAAGGGGTGACCGAAGAGTAAGTAGATAAAGGATCTACTGATGTTGAGCCCAAGATGATCACTGAAGGAAGGTCAAGTGAAACAACAGGGGAGGATTCAGATGGAATGTTCCCCGAGGGTCTCATGGATGATGATAGGTAACAAATTTTGGACGAAGGCTCCGACATCTCGACATTAGGAGGGGGAATGTCAATGGGAGCAGTCATATCTGGTAGTTCTGCTAAAGCAGAATGCGCAAATAGGGGAGAGGTGGACTCATTGCGCTTGGCCTCGAATTGGTGGACCGCGGCGATAGAGGTGCGGAAGTCCTCAAGGCAGGGACAAAGATGGGTTTAATGGCCATGGAGATCACACAAAGCACAGGGGTGGTTGGTGTGAATAGTCTTGGGGTTCTTGGCCGCGGTCGCGGAAGGAACAGAGGTTTCTAGGACCGCAGACTCAGGGAACGTGACATTAACCATGGGCTTGAGATGAAGCAATGCAGGACAGGTATGGGAGGCGTGACCGACAACATCACACAAAGCACACTGGATGGTATGCTTTGAAGGCTGAGGAGGAGCAGGGTTTGTCAGGGCAGCCTTGTCCTTTGATGCCCCCTTGCGAGCTTTGCCCTTCTTACCCGAAGCAGTCGCAACAGGAGGTGGTTCCTGTTGAGGTGACTGACGCACTGATGCAGCGGGAGAAGGCATGGGGGCCGGTTGAACCGGGGTCAAAGAAATATAAGGTTTGGGCTGACCAGGAAAGGTGGGGGCTGGAGGATCAAGGTACCAAACAGGAATCCCAAGGGTCAAGTTAGGAAGAGAGAGGGTGGCCATGACCGGTACCATGTACACTCCTGGTGGGGGAGCTAGCAACGGTATCTGACCAGAGGGGTAATGGCTAGGTGGGACGGCTCCTAAATGGCTAAGGCTTGGAGGAACCATTCCAGGAGGACAAAGAGGCTCATGACTACCAGCTGTAGATGAAGGGCTAGGAGCAGGTTGCGGAGAGCGCGGTTGCTGACTAGCCGAAGCAGATTGCTTGAGAGCAGCCCGAGACGATTGCATCATGCAAACATTCGATGAGCTGGGGTCAGAGACAGGAGGAGGAGGAATACTAGGGAGGGTTCCAAGCAGGGAGGAATCTTTGTAAACGCTAGGGGAGACACTGGTCAAGGAATCGATGGTTTTCTTGTTGGCTACAGAAGAGATGGTCATCTCAGGTGAGGTCTGAGGTTTTGGCTCATGATATGTCAACTGGTCAATGGTGACTATCTTTCCATTATGGGGGAAAGACATCTTGCGAAAAACCGCGGATGGGACAGCAAACATAGCATAGGTGTAGCTTCGCCCCAATAGAATGTTGTAATCTAGCGGGGCGCCGATGACTTCAACGTCAACGCAAACAGTCTTACCGGCGAGGGTGATAGGACAATTACGAAACAGGCCTATGGGCTGGGAGGCATGGCCATCCCACGCTCGAAGGGTGATCGTGGAAGGGGCCAGCTCAGGAGATCCGAGTTGCTTCCAAACCAAAGCGGACATCACACAGGTTGATGCCCCCTCATCAATTATACACCGGGAAACGTTGGCGTTCCAGATTTTGACTGGGATTTGGAAGGCGACGGAAGCAAGAAGAGGAGGATGGTCCGATTGAGAGGCATCGAAAAAAATCATTTGGTCATCAGAAGGATCTACAGCGCCCACGGCAGATAGTAGAGCCTTCTTTTGGGAAGGGTACGACTGGAGGAGTTCCAGTGTGGAAATGGCAGCAGGAGATTGCGCCAAATCATCTACTATGCTATACGAATGAGCAGCTCGACCAGATGCAGCATTTCGACGTAACGGTCCTTTAGGAATCTTGGTATGAACCTCAACTTTGGGTTGAGGGATATGTAAGGGACCATTGGTTGTCGAAAGAGGCTCTGTAGAACCAGAAGAAGGGGACTCGGGGGCAGACTGAGTGAGAGGCGCGGGGTACTGGCGAGACCGAGTTTGAAGGTTAAGGTCGACGGTTAGAGGTGGATCAGAGTTCATCATGAGGATCTGGTAATTGGAGGAACCAGAAGGGGAAGGTGGAGTGGCCACTTGTCCGTTAGGTGGTTGGGTAGCCATGAATCCCTGCTGTGCATCCACCAGCTCTTGAGGGGGCGGTGACGGCTGTTGCAGGGGTTGAGAAGGCAAGGGAGGCGAAAGCGCATATGCTGGAGGAGCTGGCGCACCAGGCTGTGGATGAGGGTAATGGTTAGGTTGGGAAACATTGAGGTAAGCAGGAGGTTGGGCAAAAGGATGAGGCATGCCGTATCCTGGATGCGTGCTACCGGGAGGGGGAGAAGTGCAGGGAGTGGTGCCCCCTCCCCCAGGAAAACCATAGCTCATGAGAGGTTGAGCGGATGGATGAGAGATAGATCCAACGATACTGTCGCCGGCATGAGGTGCCCCCGGTGTATGGGCATCACCGGGTTTGGGGAGATCAGGTAGGACAGTAGGATCATAACCTGTCTGAGCGTAGATCAGGTCATACTTTAACACCATTTGGAGGGCATCTTCTTCGGTTTGAGGAAAATGCGATGCGACATCTTTCCCGATAGGGGACAAGAGAGATCTAAGGAACCAGTCCATGTAGACACGGTCTTCGAAGGGAGGAGATTGGCATAGGCTCCATCTTCTTCGCCATTCCTGGACATGGGTAGAAAGGAGGGTCGAAGAGGTTTTCTTGAAGGAAGTCAAGAGTTCGATACCAGTGTCATAACGAAGGGGAAGCTGGAAGTAAGATAAAAAATCCCGGGCAAGAGTTGCAAAGGTGGTATGGGAGGAAGTGGGCTGATCAACATACCACTTAGAAGCTTCACCTGTAAGCGTGCGTTGGAACAATCTAAGACGAACAGAGTCATCGGTAATGGAGGTAGATGAACACCACATGTGGAAAGATCGTACACAATTGGAAGGATCTTCTCCAGCACGGCCTTCAAACTTTGGGATGTCGGAAGGGAGCTTTGTCGGCATAGCAGGCCAACTAGCGTCATGGTGTATAGGGTCGTTTGTCAACTGGTCAAAATCGGGGAGGCTGAGGCCTGCCAAGAAGGGGAGCATGGGTGCAGCCGAGGTAGTTCCTGTGGCGGTTCCTCTAGTAGTAGTTCCGGCATTAGGGCCGGGAGCACTACTAGCGTGAGGCCCTGTACCAGACATAGTGAAGGTGACAGGGGGAGAACCAGAAGGAAAAGGAGAACCTGATGAATCAGGAGAGGAGTCGGAGTGCGGACTCGAAGGAGGACTGGCTCGACGATGGCGGGGCGGAGTAGGTCGACCAACCGGAAACTGAGGGTGAAGGCTAAGAAGTCTCCGGGAGAGGCGCCTTGGGGGCGCAATGATGACAGGAAGAAGGAAACCGACAAGGGAAGAAAGGGACAGAATCAAGAAGGGTCAAGGGCTGACAAGGTGCAGTGACAATTGATTTTAGAGTCTTTGCCAGGTGGTGTTAACCAGGTGCTTCTTCACTTAGGGTCAGTGTGTGATGTGCGTTAATTTTAAATTTTAAACCCTTTTCGTTTTGAGAGCAAGAAAAAGTGTGCTGCGTAACTGAAAAGAAATCTGCAAAGAACAGTATATAACACTGAAATAACAGAACATTTAATAGCTAACCATGCATCAATCTATCCCAAAAAGGCGGGTCTCTCAAAACTACTCTAAAAGAGGGAAAAAATCTAGTCAAAACACACATAAAAAGAGGCCAATAGATCTAGGGTCAAAAGGGACAGGGATCTAAAGGATAAAGCTGCTGAAAAGAGGTGCAGATCACAGCCAAGAGACAGAGGCAAGGTGGCTGGAAAAAGGAAGGAAATCAGCAAAAAGCGGAGGGGGCAAGGAGGAGGCCCTAAAAGTAGATCCAAACAAATCTTCAGGAGGTGATTTGAGAGGTAGAAGAGCTGATTACAAGGGATCTGAAAAGGAGGTAACAGATCTGGAAAGAAGGAGGTTGAAGCTCTAAAAAATAGACGGCTGAAACAACTAAAACTCTTCCACAAAAAGTGGAGGGTACTAAAGCCCTAGGGGGCTAGGTTCCCACTTAGATGAGTAAAAACATATCAGAACTTGGTCAAAGCGGGCTGAGACAGAGGCTGGAAGACCCTGACAGAAGCTGCAGCAGAACCTAGAAAAATTGCAGAAAAATCACTGAAAAACTGGCAGGTCGCACTTTCTGACCTGTTTTCAGTGCAGGTCGCAGAAAAGGGGCAGAAAAGTGCGACCTGGAGGTCCAAGTCGCAGGTTATGGGCCAAAAAGTGTGACCCCCCGTTCCGGTTGTCTCGGCGGCAGATTTTCAGAAAAGTTGTCGTCTCAGTTGCGGCTGGTGTCGCTTACCCGCGCAATAGGGCCAGAAACACACGGAAGTTAGAAATTTTTATGTTTTAAGGTTTTATGTGAGAAAAACAACATAAAAATAGGAAAAATAAATAGCTGAAAAGAAGCCCTAGGGTCTGAAGTAGCTGGATATGCAGGAATATGAAAAACGACAATGGTCGTAATTTAAAACCCGTGTGGAGTCGCCATTTGTTAGTATGAATCCTTTGTCGAAGTGTACGAAAAAGGACCACTTTAGCTACGCATAACTAATAGCCCTAACAACAAAAGTGGCTGCCAATATCTTCAGATCTGCGATTAGTTATACAAGAAAATAGCTGCAAAATACCAGATCTATGTATGGAAAGACATTAAGCAGTAAAAACAAGGGTTTGCTCCATATACCAATAGACAAGACAAGAACAATTTTTGAAATAATTTTTGTATTAATGGGGCACCTGTGAGGAAAACTAGAAGGAGTATCCAATTCCCCTCAATGGGATGGGTTCTTGGAAGTCCTCAGCACTTCAGATCTAAGATTTCTCTCTCTAGTTGATGTAGAAAACCTAATGCAAAGAGTAGAGCTCAATGGGAGAAAATGATGGAGATATGTGACCAAGTGTATAGATCCAGAGTGATCTAATAGGAAACAAAAGGTGAAGAATGGTAGGAAAAACCCTCCTATTTATAACAAAATATTGGGTCATTCTAGATCTTGGTGCATGGGTTAACCAGATCTAGATCCACTTTTTATGGAATATTTTATTATATTTGTTGGAGGGAAAAGGTATTTGACTTGGGTCAAATCCCTTAATCTGTTAAAAATAAATAAATAAATGATTTATTTATCTTTTTAAGGAAGCGGTTAGAAGATAATCAAATAAATAATGATTTATTTAATTATTTAAGGAAGTGGTTGAAAGATAATTAAATAAATAGTGATTTATTTAATTATTTGTGGGGGATTTGGTCATATTTAACAAGGAATATTATCTAAATAAGGTTTAAATAATTATTCCTAGAAAATAATAAGATAAATAAAGGTTTATCTAATTAATTTCTTTGATTTTGGGTTAAACATGACTGGGAATAATAATTAAATTATGGTTTAATTAATTATTCCATGAGGAAAATCAAACAAATATAGGTTTGTTTAATATTTCCTTTTGGGGTTTCCTGTTTTAACATAGTGACAGCAGTTTTACTTAGGGTAAAACTGGTCTTACATGGTGTACTTGGGTCCATCTAATGATAATAGGTTAGATGACCAAAAAATGGTGTAACACTTACCATCCCCGATCTGCTCAAAACCAGATCACTAGTCCAAGTTCATCCGTCACACCTGTCCAAACCACCACTGTTCAAATCACCTCAACTCATCCCACTAGTCCTCATCTTTTACATCATCCATTAGCTCCCGTCATGGCAGCCTGGTACGCACCATTGGTGTTGCCACTACCTTTGGCTCCTCTCCCAAATAAATATCAAGACAAAATCCCACACTTTACCGGAGAAGACACCACCACACCTCAACAACATATAAGTAGGATTAGTGATGCTTTTGAATACCTGGAGGTACAAGACGAGGCCGTCAGAATGAGAATATTCACCCAAAGCCTGGGTGGAGAACCCAAAACATGGTTCAAAATCTTAACTCCAAACAGCATCCACAACATGCCAGAACTATGTCAAGTCTTCAGAAATAGGTGGGAAGTCCGAAAGAACCCGATTCAAATCCTGTCAGAATATAACAACCTAAAACGGGAAAATGGGGAAAGTGTCCAGGCTTACTGCACTAAGTTCAACAATGTGTATAACTCCCTCCCACCTCATTTCAAACCCCCACTTGGTTTAGCCTTGGAAAAATTCCATGAGGGTTTTGATCCGGACATGACATATCATCTAAGAGACAAAGATCCCCCTACCTTAGAAGAAATGTAACAAATAGCCATAAAAGCAGATGCCAACTTAGCAGAAAAAAGAGCTAGGACTAGATAAGAAAGAAAGGTCACATATAAAGACGAGGTCTCCACTTCATCACCTTCCCTAGATCCTAGAATAGATGACTTAGTCAAAACCATGGCCAAAATGTGGGAAAGGATAAATGAAAAGGCCCCTGTTAGGGACAACCAGCCAAACCCTCCAAACAAAAACCGAAACCAAAATTTTAGAAGGGAGTAGCCTCAAAACAGACCAAAGGAAAATGACCAACAAATTAGGCCACCATTCAATGAAAATTATGTGGAAGAATAGGATAGGGATACAAAACCCATTGATGAAAGTCATTTGAACCTTATAGGGTCTGATAATGAGAGTGAGGTATACCTCACAGAAGAAGAACAAGCGTTCTTTTCTCCTAATCAAGATGAGGCCAACTATGAAGATCTCGACGACCCTGCCATAGATTTTCAAAATGCCATAATAGAAGTTCACCGACAATATGACCTTAGAAGCAAAAGAAACCAAGATAATTCTAAGAAAGGTAACTCAGATACTGCTAAAACCCCTGATACCATCCTTAGGAAAGCAGTAAACAGTAACAAAATAGTGGTCGAGAAGAATGACCAAAACAAAACTAAAGTTACCCAAACTAGTCCTGACTCAGATGCTCCTAGTACTTCCACAAAAATTCCCGAAGCAACTATGGAAAACAAAATCCCGAAACAAATCCAACAAACTCAGAACATAGAGAAGGTCGAGGATGAAAAAGCTGAAACAAACATATCCAAACTTCAGATGCCTTTTAGTTTTGATGGCGAAATCGCCAAGATCAAGAG
>CM076583.1:1309440881-1309589686 GCA_034641835.2 Pinus albicaulis | reverse complement strand
TATGTAGTAGATTTGAAAAGAAAATATATAGAAATAGAAAATATGCCCAATAAATAACACCATAGAAGACAAATCTTCAGATATTCATTAATATCAAAACCCTTAAGGTAGGGCAACACCTTACATTCACTCTTTAAGGAAGGAGATCACTCCACAAGCCATATGCTTGCCCATACAATAATCCTTGAAATCTCTCAATGGAGAGACTCTAGCCTCTATATAGGTTTCATACATGCAATACCATGGGTAGTTACCATGGGTATCTCAATACCATACATCCAATACAATGGGATTATCACTTTATTCCCTAGCTACATGTGGTCCCTTACATAATGTGGGTTAACCACTTTATTTATTAACTATGGCCCAATCATTTATCATTCTTATATTATTACATAATATTATTCCCTTGGATACCTCCCTATGTACCCTATATTACCACCCCTAGGTATACTACATTACACCCCCCTTAAACATGTTTCATCCCCGAAACATAAGAAGAACACAAATAATAAGATCTACTCAAAAGAGTATTCCACTGGTACCATTCACGTGCATCCAGTCATCCCAGAGAAAGGTGAACACTTGATCTAGTCGATGTCTCGCTCGCTTGAGATGGAAGTGGGTTCTGGTGGTTCTTCTGTGTTGATGTGTTGTGGGTGGATCGTCGCACCTCTCTATGTGTCATCCAGGGGTTGTTGTCCTTGTTTCTAATTCATTTCCACCTTCCTGGTTGTTGTCTTGCTGGGTGATGCGGGTGGTGATATGTTGAAGCTTTAACTGATGGAACATCTTTCATTAATTCCTCCATTATTGGTGATGGAGTGGTGTGAGGTTCTTTTGTTGGTACTTGATTTGATGTCTGTGTTTAGTTTTCTACCATCAAAGGCTCATCATCTGATGTGTCTGTGTCGCTAGAGATTTTCACTTCTTCCTCCCTAGTCTCTCCATGGTTCCTAATGCAAATATCGTGCAATTTAATTTTCTTCGTTTTATACCAGAGCTTCATGAATTTCTTTTGCACATTAAAATTGACAGTATGAACGGATTCCATCCAAGGGTGTCCCAAAACAACATTCACAGCAGCCATATCTGAAGCATAAAAATCAGAATGCAACACATACTTATCCATATAAATCTTCAAATCTTTATAAATTTGAACATCTTCATTATCAACCTGTGTGTTTTCAATATGTTTTGCTGGAACTTGCAATTTTTTAGCCAAATTAACATTGATACAATTATGCTTGCAACTAGGAATGATGGACACAATGATGTTCTCTTTCTGAATACTTCCATTAACCTATAATATGGAAATATTAGTAGAAAAGAAGTCTTTATGTCTCTTAGTGTCCTTCTTTCTGGCTTTAGACCACTTGTCCAAAATGACTTTTTCAAGTTTTTTCTCGAGAAGTTTCCTCACTGCGCTATCAAGTGAGGTCCACCATTTATTTGCCTCATCTTTCAGATGAAGCCCTATGGGGCATATCCAAAAAATTCAGTATTAAGTCTTGAGATGTTGTAAAAAATCTTCAATAGTAGGGCCATCATCTTTTCCTGTAAACTTCATCTTGCGAGAATCCATAAAATAAAGTAGGGGTTTTGAAGAAAATCACTTACTTCGGCAAAAATTTAAAATGGACATTACTCAGTCAATATAACTCAGAATCATTAATATAACCTATTTTTGAAAATGGAATAGCCATTCTGCATCTAACCATGTGACTGAAATCCCGATCTAGGCACTTTGGAAACACAAATTTGCGCTGCAACTGTCCCACCGTCACAAAATTTCTGAAACAATGGTTGATTTTAAATCAGTGATAACTCCCTCATCCAGAATCCAATTTGACCGATTTTTTTTTTAAATCGGGTGATTTTTCAAGGGGAGCTCAGATCTGTAGTTTTTTGTCTGAGATTGTGCACCAGAATCTACTAAAAATGTCAGGAGATCTGCCGTACACAAATTGCTGTCAGAAACATTTCTGCAACACAACTGAATTTAAATTAGCGATATCACCCTCATCCGGACTCCAATTCGACTGTTTTTTTTGTTTGAAATTGGGTATTTTTCCATAAGGAATCCAGATATGATATTTATTTTTGAAAATTTTTCGCCAAATTTTCCAGATCTGCTCTACAAACTCGCCGCCCAAAAATTTCATGCAAAAAAATGAAAAAACAAATCTCCAAACTCTGTCCAAGAAAGTGCTCTGATACCACTTGTAGTATATCTGAAAAGAAAATATATAGAAATAGAAAATATGCCCAATAAATAACACCATAGAAGACAAATCTTCAGATATTCATTAATATCAAAACCCTTAAGGTAGGGCAACACCATACATTCACTCCTTAAGGAAGGAGATCACTCCACAAGCCATATGTTTGTCCATACAATAATCCTTGAAATCTCTCAATGGAGAGACTCTAGCCTCTATATAGGTTTCATACATGCAATACCATGGGTATCTCAATACCATACATCCAATACAATGGGCTTATCAATTTATTCCCTAACTACATGTGGTCCCTTACATAATGTGGGTTAACCACTTTATTTATTAACTATGGCCCAATCATTTATCATTCTTATATTATTACATCATATTATTCCCTTGGATACCTCCCTCTGTACCCTATATTATCCCCCCTAGGTATACTACAAAATATACATGTCCATTGGGGTAAGGCTGACTTGACATGTAGGCCAACTTGGCATCTAGAGGGGTTGTTGACCCAAAATTACATATTTGAAAATTATTTTATTTTTATTTTACAATAGTTCCAACTAGGAATTTGACTTTTTGACTATGAAAACCTATAAGCATGAAGAACATGCTTGTCTAGAATAATAATAATAATATCTCTTTTATTTTTATTTTTTTACATAAAATACATAATGGTACAAAATTATGAAGATCGAACTTAGTTACATTCTCCCAAAACTCCCTCTTAACTAGGGAGGTATTCATAATTGTACACCGTGTACAAGTGATTCTTCTTAAAATAAAATATTCTCATAATAAGAATCAGATTAATAAGCCATATTTAAGCATCAACATCATAGCCAAAATTGTCAACATATCAAAACCTTGACTAACAAGCTCTATCTTTCATTTATATTACATCACAATTCTAGGAGGATTTACCCAATACACCACACTCACTTTCTTAAGGCAGCATACCCTCATCCAGAAGTTCACCTGGTATGTCCTTTTAGGACTATTCTTGTATTGATTCCCCAATCCTCAAAGAATATCAGTCCTCTTTGACCACTCTTGTCTTGGATACATTTTTCCAATCCCGAGTGTCGATCCACAAGACAACTTCCTATCTTGGATTCACAATCCTCAAGGAGTAATATCTTTTGATTCTTATCCAATCTTCCAGACCCCATTATCCCTCCATGCCCTTCACTATATGTGTGATTGTTATTCCTAGCCTAGTGGATGACACATGAAGAAGAGAATATAATGTCCATCTCCCTCTTAACCGGAGAGGAGATCCTCATTCCCACCCAATCAAGGAATAAAACCTTGTTCCTTTTTTAAACATTTAATGATACTTTCTTCTCTCTCTCAAGCATAGAGGATATTCCTTACTTCCTTTCAATTGGGAAATTCAGAAACCATAAGCTCTTTATATTATATTCATCAATACATCAACTCAGTAGTTCTTCATGGACATCTTCAAGTAGTAACCATGGTCTTTCCTCCCATTTGCATCTCATCATATTGAGCTTTTGTAATGGAGCCAAAATTTCCTCGAGCTTTGTGAAAATTTTTAGGCCATCAATCATTCATATCAATTTATTCTAGTCATCATCAATAGATGCACTATATTGATCCAATTGAAGTAGACCCTGATCATAAGCTTCCTCCAGTTATGAAAGTGATCTTCATTGTTATGCATATTGGGTTATCTTATTGTACACCCACCTTTCAATCCCAACATGATGTACAAATATTGACCACATAATCCTTTAAGGATTATCAAATCCATACACTTAATCCATTTATTCAATGAAATGAATTAAAAAGAATACTTGTATCAACTTCCATTATGCATTTCTCGCAACATATTTCCAGTAGAAAAACCATATACCGACCCGTATAACTAATATCAAATCATCGATAAATTACCTCATTATGATGGAATTTTTTACAGTATATCTTATTCCTCTTTCTTAATCAACATCCTTCTGCATATTGTAAAAAAATACCTCTCCATGTTATTTTAACTTTTTTCAATCAAATTCCCATGGAACCTAACTAATCAACAAGCTACAATATCTTCCTTCTTGGGGTTGTCATTTTCCAACTCTTTTCTTTATTCGTAAAACAATATTTGATGTTGATCAATATCATCAAATGAACTCTCCTTTCAACATATTCACATGGTTTATA
Source organism: Pinus albicaulis (assembly GCA_034641835.2). Taxonomy (NCBI): domain Eukaryota; kingdom Viridiplantae; phylum Streptophyta; class Pinopsida; order Pinales; family Pinaceae; genus Pinus; species Pinus albicaulis. The sequence continues at coordinate 1,309,585,277 of CM076583.1, read as the reverse complement.
AATATATCCTATCAGGGATCCAAGTCATATCCTAAGTAAATCATTAATATTAGAGTTGTCAAATTATAATAGCTTATTAGACAATAGTGTCAAATTCTTCCATTTTCTCCTATGAAATCAACATTTATTTGTATGATTTATATTCATATTGCAACAATATTACAATTCATATTTCAATCATCAATGTGTTCCAATAATTAACTCATTAGCTAGAAGTTTCGACATTATGTCGAACAAGGTCCTTACAATTCCCATTTTCCATCATGGTTATAAATTTTAAGGAGTCATCAATAAGCACGAGCGTTGATTTTATTCCACTACTTCTCATATTTATTCCATAATTTTATAGCCTTCATTATGCATCTTCAATTCACTCTAAGCACAATCAAGAAAAAATATACAAGGATAAGAGCATGATGCCAATCTTGTCAATCTATGGTTTCCATGGTTCCGTAGAATGTATGCTTCTGGGTTCTAGTTACAAACCCTATATTTATTAATCTAAAACTTATTAGAGTTTTTAACTTTCAATAGAAACATTAATCTCGTTCTCAATTTTAAGTCCTAATATTTGTCTTATACAACCATTGCTAGGGTTTTACCATATACCCTAGATTATCCTTTCAAAATTTGAATATGCAAACCCTATTTGTTATTTCCCTAGCACAAGGGTTTCCTTAGAGGAAACAATCAATTAGGGGTAATGAATTTCACTTTTATAGAGTTTTTCCAACTAAGGATCATCTAGGGTTTAGGAACCCTAGTAGTTACCAAAAAAATTCAAAAAAAGTAAGATTCACAAACCCTAGATTCTTATCATGCAAAGTATGTTGCAAAACCCTAATGCATTTCATCTCAGATCTAATATGCATCATTCCCTATAGTAATTATGCAAAACCTTTATCCATCATAAGCTCGACATGCATATAACAATTATACATAGCTCATAAATTTTATGTACCTTTATATTTCTTGATTATGAGTAACTTCTTCAAAATTACTTTCAAACTAGTTTTCGCCCTACATTTTTTCCATCCTCTTTCCGAGAGTTTTTTGTTGAGAAACTAGATTATGCATTGACATTATCATGAAAAATTTTGCAGAGATGATTTTGCATCAAACTCAAAAATCTTTTTCTCTTCCTTTTAGAGTTTTGTCGTATTAATATCCGTAGTAATTCTCTTCATTTATATAGTTCCTCATAATTGTTCTTTCTCATAATATACACAACTTGGAAACTAATTTTGGACTATCTTTTCTGGAATATGCCATTATGCTACTATGAGATGATCCAAAAAAATTTCCATCGACCATCATCTAAATAAATTGTAGCTAATGTCACCACGTAACATGGATTCATAGATTCTTTCCATGTCAATTGTCAACATCCATATGTAGGTGTGATCCTTCCATTTGGTCGTAAAACCCACTCACTTTTAGGCTTGGTTATCTATTAAATATTAAGGAATTAACAACCTAGTCAAACCATGTCACACTTTGACTATTTTTTTATTTAAAAACCATATGCGAACAAAAGGACGAGCTACGGTGCCACCGAGAAAGTGCGTAGTATAGAGAATAGGATGTGATCCAATGTCGCAGTGATGATGTGATTCATAGTACCGTATATAAATCTTGATCATTGCAAATAAATTCACATAATTGATATTCTAAATTCAAAAAAGTTAATCCATTATAGTGAAAATTTTCATGCAAGCTTGTCACCGATGTAATTCTTGAGCTATAATTACTTCATTTATGGCTCAATGCCTTTGATATGTAGAGCTTTACTATGATCAAGCATACCAAAAGAATGAGTCATCGAACCCGATTCTAATTTATTGTATAAGTGATATTAAATCACTCTAAAATTGTTATGCCAATCCACACCACAAAATGAAAACATTAGAACATATATTAGAGTGAACATTGTATACCAAACCTTAGTGTATATGACATATAAATATAATCCATAGAGAATTGAAGTCAGTAAGAGTATAATTGTGAAATATAGTAATCATGAAGTGATACATATAAGTCATATGTGAGTATCTATTAAGCCACATGGACATATATTCAAACCTCCAAAAAACCACATCTATGTCACATCATATATTCATTTGAACCACTCCGAAGAATAGTCGAGCCACATGAGTAAAGCTTCACATCAAAATACGGGTCTGTGTTTTTAAAATTATATGCCCAAAAATCTTCGATCAATCCTCCACAATTCATCAAAGCTTAGCAACAAGAAATCATACATAGAAATAATTCTATCCATAAGACAACATAGTGTGGTCTTAATTCTCCCTTTCCACAAACCTTAGCTACGATACCATGTTAGAAATCAAGAGGATTTGTAGATTAATTTAGATTTCCTTTTTCCATAGTAATTTTTCTGTGAATTGAGATAACTCTTATTAATTTTTTATTTTTATTATTTCATCAAACAATTACCATAACATGAACATGAATATCACAAAAAAAAGACACAATATATACGCTCTAAGCCGTGGAAAAACCCCCTCCAAGGGGAAAAAATAAAAAAATATCTTCATATAGAACCAAATCAAATGAGATATCCAAGGCTCATAACCACAAAAAAATCAACATCTATATGCCAAGTCAAGAGATTATTTTTTTCAAGACATCTCCATCAAAGCAAGAGACCAACAACAAGAGATGTACCAAGGCATAACTTCCACAATTTCCACCTCAAGAAGAAAATAATCTCCTTTAGACTCGACTTTCCATTTTTATTCCCTCTCCATGATATTTTAGACCACAATGCACCAAGTGTGTGTCCAATTAAGCTCCATATTCCATCTATTTATATAGTTCATAGGGGTGTGAATATATGTGTCCATTGGGGTAAGGTTGACTTGACATGTAGGTTGACTTGGAACCCAGAGGGGTTTTTAATCCCAAAATTACATTTGAAAATTATTTTTCTCTTTTTATTTTAAAATAGGTCCAAATAGGACTTGATTATTTAACTCAAAAAACCTTGAAGCATGAAGAACATGCTTGTCTAGAATAATAATAATAATAGTATTTTTTTTTCCTTTCCTTTAATTTCTCTTTTTACATAAAATACATAATGGTAAAAAATTATGAAGACAAACTTAGTTACATTCTCCAACATTTTGTAGGTTTGAAGATTTTTCCTTCATCACTTTTTTCATTTCATTCATAGCTATTTTGGAGTTCATCCTAGATATCTTTTTGTTGACTTACAATGCATTACTTTAATGAGTTCAGCCTCATTGAGTCTAGACAAAATATACTTGGCCTTCACATTATTTGTATATATATTCTTTCCATCATGATCTATAGGAAGAGTCATAGGAATATAAATAGACATCAACACCCAAATTAATTAGATATGCCTCGATAATCATTTTCTATATAGCATATTTTTCTTCATAAAAATAGGCACTCTATATTCTTGGGAAGCCACAATATCCCTATAGGTCTCCTTCCAAGCTAAGTTGCACCCGAAGGAGATGGATTTGATACCAATGTTAAGTCCCTATATTAATAGTGTAGTCCCTTATTATGTTAGTGTATCCCTTATTGTTATTGTTGTACCCCTATAACCCCCATATTGTTATTATTGTGCCCTTACATTATTATTGTTAGGTCATCTAGGATTGAATTGTGGCCCCACTAGGATTATATTGTGGCCCCATGGACTTCATAGAAGGAGGTTTTGGTCATTTGTATCATCCAAGAATTTTTTTCACTTATGTAATGTATTGGAGGTTGCCCCTTGAAGTGGCTTATTTCTAAGGTGTTGATATCTCTTTTCTTATATTTCGGAGTCAAGTTTCCACAACATTTGCACGTAGCTTTGAGATTCTAGGGTTTCGCCGTCTCCAAACAAAGTCATCGTGGAATTTTTCATTATATCTCTACGAAGTCGCAAAAAGTTGAAATTTTCTTAGAGTGCGAAGCTGAAATCTGAAGGAACATTTTCGCAATATTTCAGAGCTTGGTTCACCATATTTTGGGTGATTTGATCTGTGGAAGTTAGGTCTTTTTGCAGGCTCCTGAATTTCACTTAAAAAGGTCATCACAGCATTTTTGCTATAACTTTTTTTATACGAAGGTTCAGAAGTTGAAATTTTTAGAGTGCGAAGCTGAAATCCTGAGGAATATCGTCACAAAATTTTAGAGCTTGGTTCACAATAGTTTTGGAGATATTATCTGTGGAATTTAGGTATTTTTCAGGCTCCCTAATTTCATCTCAAAGAGGTTATCGTGGGGAAATATTCATAACTCTCTCTCTGAGCATCGGATTGGAATTCTATAAAAAGTGACTAGAAGTACATAGACTCTAGTTTCCTATCAATAAATGTTAGAGCCGAAGGGGGAAACAAGTGATATGACAAGTCGTACAAGTTCACTCTACCGAACCAGCTCCATAATTAGGTCATCGTAGGATATTGGGAACAACTTTGTCTTAATGAATCCAAATTAGGTCGGACTCAGGCATTCTAAAGAGAATTTAGAGGGATACCTCGCACAAATTTTAGATATTGAATATCTGGAAATTACAAAGGTAATTCAATTTCGAGACGTAGCTCCTCAAAATCAAGAAAAAAGGTGTGTATTTGGTTTTTGAAATTGCATAACGTTTGTTTGAAAAAGTAGTTTGAAGTGATTACAAGGGCATATTTTAGAATTTTTATCATATTTGGTTCTATAATGCCTCCAAAAAATAATTCCATACCCATTAAGCCCTCAAAAATCTATACTATGATGCATGAAGAGGAAGAATTGCGTATGAGATATCAAAATTACTAGATTATGCAACAAATTTCGATATTACGAAGAGCAACCGAAGATGACATAGATGGTTTAAAAGCAAATGAAGGCTAAGCTCAGATGGTTTGAAGGATCAAATAATAGCTAATATGGATGATAAATTAGTGGAAGATCACATCGAGCATCAACAACAAGTTCTCTAACTCTCAAAGGATAACGTAACTTTGGTGCGTAATCTAATGAAACAATAGGAAGATCAACATCACATCGAAAGAATTTTTGAAGTAGTCATAGAAACAAGAACTCAACAAGTACGATAAATTTCGCAGTATCTCAAAGAAGTGAAGAACTATCCCGTAGAATATTCCACATGGGAGGATGAGAATTTTATATTTAAGCATCAAGAAATAATCAAGCATTGAGGATAAATCACTTGTTTGAAGGAGAGGGGGCATGTTAAGTCCCTATATTAATAGTGTAGTCCCTTATTATGTTAGTGTAGCCCCCCTTATTTTTATTGTTGTACCCATGTAACCCCCCATATTTTTATTATTGTTTCCTTACATTATTATTTTTAGGTCGGCTAGGATTACATTGTGGCCCCCCACTAGGATTATATTGTGGCCCCATGGACTCCTATATAGAAGGGGAGAGGTTTTGGTCAATTGTATCATCCAAGAATTTTTTCATTCATGTAATTTATTGGAGGTTTCCCCTCGAAGTGGCTTATTTATAAGGCGTTGACATTCTTTTCTTCTATTTTTGGAGCCGGTTTCACAAAACCAATTGTTGATCAATCAATACCGAGAGCGGGGTAAATCAATATTGATGGGAATTTAAATAATTCACACCTTTAAATTATAAAACAAGTTGATAAAGAAGATAAAATCATGAAAAAAATCAAGCAACAATACACAATAAAACAAGAGACACAAATTTTTAAGGTGCAAAAATACCTTGGGAAAAAATCCTAGGGAAAAACCTATGGTATTTCTCTTTTCCACACAGTGCCATATATGTTAATTATGAAGAAAAAATATAGGTTGTGGAAAATTATTACACAATATAAATCAAATATGAAACCATATTTTCGAAAGTGGAGGAAACAACATCGATCTCCTAATTTTTCAAAATCAAAAGATCCATCAACCCAGGTTTGTAACTCAACTTTTGGAACATCAACACTTTGGCCACATACACTATCATAAACATGAAAAAAAATTAAATTAAATTCATTACAATACATCATATCAAATGTTTCTTTTTGACATCAATGCCAAGACTCATGCCACCGATGAGTTGGATCCAATTTTTTGAAGGATGCTCTACTTAGGTAAATTCAACCAAGATGTAATTCATGGTATAGAGTTCAAAGGATATTCTCCTTCAATTACAGAAATAGTAAAAAAGGAGTATTTTCCTCAAAATGTTGGGTCTATTATATTCACACAACAAAGGATGGACACTAGGTGCCTATACAACACAAAGATAGACCTCTTCACTACTTCCTACAGGTTCCTTGATGATCCTCACTCTTTCTAGTGCTTCTTGTGCATGATACAACTAGATAGCCAAATTATTTCAAACTACTCAACTTAGTTTGAGGGTTATTCTCACTCGGTTTCCAATCACAAATCAAACATGGAATCCTTATAGGTTTATTGTGACTCTAAGGGATGATTTTTGTCTCCCTTGTAGATTCACTCTCTCATAGGATCTACAATCCTCAATACACACCCAAATTTACATGTCACTAGTTTTACAATGGGTTCATGGTGATTCACATATTCAATCTCGTAGTATCCTCCATAATTACAAGGGAATTATCCCTCCTTTTCTCCTAGTGTCACCTTATTGCATAATAAATCAAAGGCTCTTCTCGGTGTAACAACCATGGCTTAAAGTTGTGTAATAAAGCATAATAAAGGAAAAATAATACTAAGGTCATGGGACATGTATTCCAAGCTAAATGTGTGGGAAAACACTTTAACAGAATCACTTATGGTTTAATAATGGATATGGAAATTAACAAAGGCATTGGACAAGGAAAAGAGGCAACAATTTGTATTTAATTTTTGAAAATAAAGGAAAATAGGAGAAAAGGGAATGTGAAGGGACACAAATTTTCATGCAAGGGAAATTACGGGAAAAAAGAAGTGGAAAAATGAAGAAAAAAGGAGGCATCAATCATAAAAAGGCATCAAAGAAACGATTCATAACTTTTTTTCCGAGCCTTTCTCGCTTTAGTTTTTGGTTCTCATTCACTCTAGAACACTTAGAGATTTCTTGGAGAACTTTGGCATTCACTTCGTATTTGGCAAAAGGAAAGAAAGAAAAACAAAAGAAGGAAAAGAACAAGCCAAAAGGAAAGCGAAGGGAAGCACAGGATAAATGTGGATCGTAGCTTTCAAAAAGAATATCTTGTAGGTAATATGTTGCATGTGTGATTTCCTCGTTGGGACGTGAATGGATGGTTAAACCTTGCCTTTCCATTTCCTGGATAGTCATGGTGTGGTGGGATTCATTCTTTGTTGAGCTTTGGATTATCAAAAGGTTTTGGAACCGAGTGAGGTGGTCTCAGAAAATACCAAGAGTTGGGGGTGGAGATGAAGTTTCTCTCAGGAAGTCCCTCGATAGGTGGGTGGAGATAAGAAAATTACTCAAGGTATGGTGAAGGAATTCTAACGCATCCAAGCCTAGTTTGGTTTTGTGATCTCGGCACCAATTTAGGTAAGATCACAATAGTCTTGAGGGCGGATATGGTTTAACCTCTAGAGTCCCTATTTGGTTATGTCTTGTTTTATTCCATGATACCCCACATTCATTCTTGGAATATGGAACGAGGGTGATTGGTTGAAAGAAATATTTGGTCTAGACCAATCTATGGTCGTATGGTATGTGGTGTTAGAGTCCCGTAATTTACAGTATCACAAGGTGAATGAATATTTATTCCTGAAGATTTTCATATTATATATATATTTCAATATTCAAAGAATTTACAAAAGAATATAATAAGAAAAAAAGAGGGTGTAAAAGGAAAAGAAAGCCCCTACAAAAAAAATGAATAGTTTTGAAAGTGCTCCAAATCAAAAAGATTCCACTACTATTTAGAAAAGCTTTGTTCAATCATACTAAGCTTTAAGCATGATTTTTACAATTTTGAATTTTTTGTTGATTGGCTAGAAAATGAATATTTTTGCAAACTGCTTTAATATTGGGCTTACTATCAAGAGATAGGTAGAAAATGAAATTAGCTCAATAGCTTAATCTGAACCAATAGAGAAACTAAGGGATATGGGTTAGGTTATAATTTCAAAAAGAAAAAATGTTTCAGAACCGTAAGTCTCAAATTCACCCTACAAAAGAAGAAAAATTGTTAGATGAGTAGTTTGGGTAAGAGGTAGAAAGTTTAAGGAGAAAGAATGAACGAGGAAAAGGTGAAATTTATTCCACCAGGTACAACATCAAAATCTCATTTTTTCCTATGATGGAAGAAGATCAAAATATAGGGTGTTTACACTCAAAAGGTGGAAAGGTAGTTATGTTTTAAAAAGTTTGGATTTTAAAAATCGCATGAGGCATACCTTATGTCTAAATTTTATCCCAAGTCCTATATAAGTGCCACCAAGTCCCAAATTGCAATTCAGATCGGCATATTGCAATTATTTCTTGCCAATTCATTTGCTATTTCACAAGCTTCCCGATGTGATATCGGTGACCTCTTCCTCTGCCTTTTTCACATCTGAATTTCGCAAATATTCCTTGCACAATTCATTTTATATTTCACAAACTTCCCAATGCGATATCGATGGGACACCTTCCTTGCCTTTTTCGCATCATCATTTAAAAAATATTCCTTGCCAATTCATTTGCTATTTCACAAACTTCTTGATGCGATATCGGTGGGGACCTCTTCCTTGCCTTTTTCGCATCGGCACATCGCAAATATTCCTTCAATTAATTTTCTATTTCACAAACTTGATGATGTGCTACTGGTGGGACCCCTTCCTTTCCTTTTTCACATCGACATTTCGCAAATATTTCTTTCCCAATCCATTTGCCACTTCACAAATATTTTGATGCGATATTAAAGGGACCAACCTTTCCCCTCGCCACATCACCCTTCCCCCCATCGCCCATCGCACATCACATGCGATATGATCATAACAAAGCTAACTGTAGTACTTAAATTATATAACACCAAATTTTTTGATGAGTTTTGGGTTGCGATGTTGCAATGCGAGTATCATTATTGCATATCGAAATCGACGATTTATAATTTTATTGTTAAGGTAATCATAAAATATGTGATTTGCGATATTGTTTGATTGGCGATTGGATCCTTCCGCTACCCAAAAATTGCGTCATACCCCAAAATTTGACGACTCATACCCCATTGATCATTTTCCACCTTCCATTTCACCTTCGACCCCACCATTCACTCATACCGCTAACTATCCCTCACCTTTCCATCATCTCGTGCATCGTCGCACATCCGACGATTAGTTACGTTTTTCGCCCCCAACCTCCCGAGCTTTAACCACAAAGGGTGGGGGTCTGACTCGGGTGGTATCCATTAACACCGGTTCTCGGCCCTACGTGGCACCCCCACAATACTTTGCAGCCCTCCCCATTCTCGATACTCGCTCACCACTCTCACTCCCCACTACGCATTTTTACCATTGTTTGTGCACCGTTGGCGCCACATGCACTCTTGCCTACCTACTTCACTTACTCACATCACCTCCCGCCAAGAAGCCGTTATGCCATGAATGGCTAGACTATTATTCAATGGGCTCCGTGCCTAATTAACGACCACCAAATCATAGTTTAAATCTCAAATCTCGAAAGCATAATAGTAGGGTTAACTTTGTTATTATCGTCAATTTTTTTACGTATTTCAAATTGCAGTAGAAAATTACAGAAACACAGCTTGAAGAAGACTTTATCCATCAAAGAGAAATTATCAGCTTCTCTGCGTTCAATAGTAGGGTCTCTCTTTCAACTCTTCTCACAATCCCTTTCAATTATATCCTCCCTGGGTACTAATTTGTGACAAATACCCTCTATTGCCTTATTATTTCATCCCATTCTCATCGTACGTAGAGAAACAAGATAAAGAAGACAGAGATGCCTCCAAAGCTATATCAACACCCCTTTAATACTATGGTCTACCCCCAAGTGGACTCGGATCACTTGGCCTATTGGCAAGAAAAGAGGTCTATGGGGGGTGGAGACCCAGTTCACGATGGAGGCCAACAAGGTTTTCTCAGTAGTAGTCTATCAAAACACCGACATATTTTTCACCCCCGTCTCCGAGGAGAGAGAGTCTCACCTAAGGCATGTCAGAATCTTACTAAGGTTGGGATCGATCGTGCATCGCATCAAGCATGACATATGCATAACCCAGACATAACTAAGTACTTTGAGTAAGTGTAAATACTCCACAGATAACAATACTTATGAACATATTCAAAATGATAACCAAAAATTTAAAATAACCCGCACGTTAAACTAAACCAGAACATAATACAAAACTCGGAACAACAACCTCGGATCAGGATGTATTTCATTAACATCAAAAGATAGTTATAATGCTCCATAGAGCGTTCTTGGTAGAACTAATTACAATAGTCACGTAAGACAGAATAGAATGAATTAGAGAGAGAGAGAAAGAATAGAACGAACAACATGAACAGAGCTCTCCTACGGCTCCTGTTCCCTGATCTCTACTGTGCCAACCTCCTTTCTCTGCTAGCCGACTACCTATTTTCTCCGTTGCCAACACGACTGACAGTTCTTCCTTCCTCTCCACTCGGTTGTTTTTTGCTTCTCCCTGATTATTGGGAATTCCACTGATTGTCTTCTATCACTTCCTTCTGCCATCTATGCTTGCTTCCGCAATAACAGCGCCACCTTCTCTTTAGTTCTTCGCAACCGTAACAACTCTCTGTCTACCATGGTTATGTTCTACCACCTGTTATCCGCAGCTAAAAACTATTTAATTTCAAAACAAGGGCCCCAATAGGCCCCAACCACATCCTATTGACTCGTCTCGAGTCAATTTTTTCCTACTACCTCGGTCTCCATCGGTCCGCTTGCCTCCGTAGCCCGTTCTGTTTGCTCCCTTTCCTCTGCGTGTCCAAACATGGGCCCCAACTCTGGGACCTTTGTTAGTGCTAATGCTTTGAGCTCTCGGAAGCTAGCGATGGTTCCGTTGCCATCCCCCCGGCATGAGCGTGTCCGTTTCTATTGTGACCTCGTGACCTCTTTCTCTCCCGAGATGGCCGGTACGCTACCAAAGATGTGATTGATCTCGATGTTGGCCTCAACTGATGTTTGATGCATTGCTTGGGAAATAGTCTTCACAGAGCTACCTAAGCTCTTGGAGGGCTTTTTTTGGTTGTAGCTGAATGCTCCTCAATTTTTTTTATCTAGACTTCCAGCTCCTCCACTTGAGTATAGCAACTGCTGAGTCCGTCGTGGTTTGTGGCTTCCCCGAATCTCTTTTCGATATCCGGTGTAGTTGCACCAAAAACCGCCTTTGTGATTTCAATGTGAGTGAGGTTGAACATTCATGTAGACCCTTCAAGAGGGTCATACACTTCCTTTGACACTATATCGAAAACTTCCCGCATCTCAAACTACACCGGTTCTATCTTTCTACTATCTTCTCCATGTAGTATGATCGCCGGGTTTGGTAGCGTGGCCTAGTCTCCAATGCTACTTTCGTTCCTTGTTTTCTCGCCCAAGGTTTGGGAAGAGGCCACTTAGATGTGAATGGACCGTCCAACTATGTCACTCACTATGTCATCTAGTATCTCGAGTGTTGTGGGTTGTCACCGTGGGCCAAATATCCCGAAAACCTTGGTCATCATATCCAAAGCTTGTCTCCCGTAGGTGGTTCCTCTCTATCTTTAGTTGTTTGCACTCTTCACAAGCACGATGATTTGTACTCGTTTTTGCTCGAATCTCTCGCCGGAGTTCTCGTAAAATCCTTGCTTTCGCCGTGTTGTCCGCTCGAATGAAATTGTACAATTGCGTCGTTCCTCGGGTCTCCATACTTTCAACTTCAGCAGATATCTTGATTTGGTCGTTCTCTCGTTGGAGCTGGCTAACCGCTCGTAAATGGACTTGGTTGAGTGCTCCGTGGTAAGAGTGGAAGTGTTTGTTGTGGCAATGATTACTCGAAGTTACCCATGTTTAAATTGACAGTACTCTGCTCGAAGTATCGTGTTTGCTTGCTAAAATGAGTTTAGCTCTTCGCTCGGGGTTGTTGTATCCGCAAAGAAAGATTCCCCTCGACTTAAAAGTTCTTGGAAAGAAACCCGTTCAACCAGGGTTTGGTTAACCTCAGTGTACCACCGTCGTATCGGGTTAACCTCCGCCTTGCTGTCCCTCGTTTGTTTTACTTTTTTACTCGACTAAGTCAGATATGGTGGCCGATGTGGAGTGGTGTGCGAGTTGGATGATCTTTGTGGAAGTGAATGAGGTGTTGGTCAATGAGAGGTGAGGTGAGGAGGTGATACACGGCATTTAGAAAATAATAGGGGTTTATTGGAGGTAGCTCCCGAGTCAATCGGGGCTGCGCGACCGGATCTTCTCCTAATTGTGGCCTCCATATCCATAAGTTGTGTTTGATCTTCCCTTGTGAGATCAACGAATTGGTCGGACATTGTGAGTTTTTCCTTCTTGGCCTTTTGGTGTAGCTACGGTGGCTTTGAGGCTTTACTCTTTTTTGACGAGAGCCGTGGTTGTTACTCGGTAGTGAATTAAACAAATTAAGTGGTATGGTTGTGAGTAGGGGGGACTGCTGAATGGAAGAGGATGCAGACTTTGAGGCCCGAAATTTCATAAATGTGGGAAACAAAGATGAATCACTTGTTAAATTTTGACTACCCGGTTAAAGCTATGTACCTTTTTTATTCAATCGCTCTATGATTCGGGTCAGTCGTAGTCGCGACATTCGAGCCATCGTTTCTCCAATGTTTTTACTAGCATTGGATTCGACAAAGATGCCATCAAATGAATAGATGTAAACTCGCTTCTAACCTCCATTGCTACTTCCCGGCCATGAGCATACTCATGTGGGAAAGCCCGCTCGTCGATTTGAAATTTCAACCCGCCTCATCTAAAGGTCGATTCGCACACATGCCTCGCGTATGTGGGTTTGCTTATGGTTAACCCGAAACCATACTTTCGCGTAGCATAACTATCTAGAAAGTTCCTTGGAATTCCCCTATTGGCTCATCGCGACATCCACTATCTGGCACGTACTAGAAATTAAACGCTTCCTCGTTCACCTCCTTAGTCTGAGGGTCACTCGGGTTTTTTTCCAAAGTGTGAACTTGATTGCTAATGGTTGGCTGCTGCCACTTCTAGAGGTTGCCTCGTTTCCGGAAAATGTCCATTTCCACATGGCCAATGCCATTATAAGACAACCATAGATGAACCCAGTGGCCCTCTTATAGTTGTCCTCACGTGCTTCAAATAACTCATTGAGCGTAAAATGAGCACTGGTCCGGTTTGTGCTCCCTGGAGACAATGCTCGTCAACTCGAGATAGTATCCAATGTACATTCCCCTTTTGGTGTAGTGTCTCATTTTTGCTTTGCAATAAAATAGCAGTGAAAAAATTGACCATTGGCTTGTTGATCAAGTCTCATCTTGGCTCCTTTTCTCCTCTTGGTGTCGTACTTCCTATAGTAGTCACCATCTCTCACTTTCTTTGTTATCTTGGACACGAAATGGAAAGCCATGGAGATGTCTCTCCTTCTTGCGATAGCTCAGTCAATCTATGAATGTATTCCACATGAATTGGCATTTCTCTTCCCAACCACATCGACCCATCTGTGGATTCTCGCTCGACAGAAACTTGGGTGTACTACATCGTAGACCTTCGTAGTGCCGAACACTAGAATATTTCTTAGGTTCGGTGATGGTGGATTTTTTGAACACCTCATGAACTCTGGAAGTACTCTTACCGCTTTTTGTTCCGCTTTTTGTGGCATAATTCTCCATGTAGACTCGTTTCTTCATCGTTGGAAATTGGAAGGAGTTTGTTAGGTTAGTATCAATCAACGACACGCTATCATATTTGCCTACCGTGGATTACATCTTCCGAATCCTTTCATCAAGCTCGTGCTCAACAACCGTACAGTGCTACTCGGGTCATTTTAGCTCTTCTCTAGTACACTTGCAAAGATACTCCCTTCTCTTTCCTTATGGATTCTCGTTTTTGAACACCTCCTCTGCTTTCTTTTGGTGATGTTTCTCTTGCTACCTTTGCTATTTCTAGTTCTAACCTCAGACTTTCTTCAAAGCATTCTCGCACTTTCTTTCATGCAAGTTATGTAAGTAACCTACATGCATGAGGTTGATAAGACCCCATAACTAATTAAATTTCCATGCCTTCCCCTATGGCTACAATCGTGTGATTAGTTACCAGCCGAGGTGGTTCCTACTAAAGCTGATTGTGTCTTTGGGGTTTGAGGCAAACGTGATGGGTGATGATTATGGTTTATTATGCAAATTTTTACTATAGTATGGACGATGCTAATTACGCCAATTATTTCTCAAATCTCGTAATCCCACAGATCGACATGGGTACTATGAGTAATGATGATGGAATGATGTTCGACATGCTTTTCCTTCTAACGTGGATGGCACGTTGGACACTACCCCCCGACCACAATCGAAGTTGCATTGTGGTCTCGCATCGCAACATTGAATTTTTTCTTGTAAAGCTAGAAAATTTCTTTTATTGGGAATCCTATCTAAGATCTTCTTCAAAAAGCGAGAGAGTTATTGACTCTATCTACTCTAATCTAATCTACCCTATCGACTCCTCTCTCGTTGTGATAGTTATGGAAAAAGAAATGTGAAACTTACTCATGGTAGGGTTTCCGAGCGTGCGTCGTTAACTCATCCCGGCGTATCTAGTCAGCTCGGTAAAAGCTATCCTAATTGCTCTTGAACCTTTGATTTTGATTACGTGGTACTATCCTAGCCCAATCCATTTGCAGCTTCTAGGAACTTCCGGGGTACTTACTATCGTAGAGTAAAACTTTTCCTCCTGACATTGAAAGTTTTATGCTTGATATGGTAGTCGTGCCAAGATTTTTGTCTCTTTTTTGGACAAAGTCTGTGGAATTTTCGCTAAAAACCTATCTTCTTCTAGTGCCTATAGTTCCCGTAATCGTTCCTTTAACTAGCCCTTCTCGATAGCTAGAGCGAGGTTGCGTTTAGAATGCTCGGTATGACAAACTCTATTGGTACTATGGTTTCTCTTCCATACACCGAAATCGAATGGCATCTAGTTATTGAGCCTCTTGACAAGCTAGTCTCCGCACGCCCACAAGGTTACCGGTACACGTTTGTCCCTAACATTCTTGCTGAGCATTGCGTATCTTTGTTAAGCCCTTCTCTAGGATCTTGTTGAATGCTTCTACTATACCATTGGCTTGTGGATGGTAAGGTTGCTTTTGTGATTTTGTACAATGAAGTTTTTGAGCAAGGATTTAATGGTAGCATTGATGAAATGCATACCTTGATCACTTGTCGACTTTTGGGCAACCAAATCCGCTCGATTATATTTTTCAAATATGAACTGAGCCATTTTTTTTGGATATGAAATCATTCATTGGCATTGCTTCCGCCCACCTTGTCAAATATTCCGTTGTCGTGATAATATACCGGGCCTATGAGTGTGTTGCAGTGAGGTGCGATCGGGTCTATAAAATCAATTTCCCCCATTTCTTGAATGGTTGTAGTGCTTTTTACCAGTGCAAGTGATCTCGTCTCTCATGCGATGGGCATCCCATCCTCCTGCAAACATCACATTTCTTTATGAACGCCTTATCATCAATGTGTACCATAGGCCACCATAAACCCGCCTTCGCATTTCTTTCTCGTTGACGCTTTTTCTCCTACATGTCCTCCCACAACTCGTAGTGGCACACCCACAAAGCACGACCCTCCCCTCTTCGTGGTCCGTGATACATCTTCATAAGATTTGGTCCAGCCCCTATCTTTCGTACAAGTGTCCCAGCTTATCAATCGTACCGCCGCCCGTACTACTATGTGTCTTCTTCGGGATCGTCGTATATTATTTTGGGCATTTTTCCTGTCGTCGTGCAGGTTGCTATCTCGATCTAGGTATTCTAGGTTGGCTTCTACTCCGAAAATATCAGCATTCGGAAGATGATCATCTAGAGACCCTCAATTTTCTCCATTTTTCTATCCTTTACAAGTGATTAGGCCCCACTATCTCGCCTCTTAGGTTTTACTATCACCTCAAAGGTGAATTTCCGAAGGAGTAGGGAGCCATCTATGAATTCTTCCTTCTAAGACCGGTTTGTTTACTAGGTACTTTAGAGCCGAATGGTCTGGTGAAAAACTTAAACATACCTCCTAGCAAGTAGTGGCAGTAACTTTTGAAGGGAATACACCATTGCTAACACCTCCCATTCTATTGTAGTGTAGTTTCATTCCCCCTCGTGGATAATTTTCGACCTTCAAAGTAAACAAGGCGATCAAAATGAAGTGTCCCTTGGTTGAGCTAGAATCGCCTCCAAGGGCGATACCGGAAGCATCAATGTGGACATGGAATTTTTTTGTCCCAATCTAGGTGAACTAATATTTGTGCACTTGCCAATTTTTCCTTCAAAGTATTCAGTGGCTATCGTGCAACCCTCTGTCCGTTGAACTGTTCCGATTTCCACAACAACCTCTCCAATGGGGCCGTTAACTTCGCAGTAGTTGCGGATAAATCACCTGTAGTAACACTGTGTGTGGCCTAGAAGTGACCTCAACTATTTCACGAGCTTCGAGCCTCCATGTTAATTATCATTTCTACCCTTTTTGGATCCACGTAAACTCCTTGTTTGCATACAATGTGTCCTAGCAGTAGTTCAAAAGGCACCGCAAAGATGCACTTTCTTTAGGTTCAATGAAATCTGGAGTTGCCTACACCTATCAAACATTATTCTTAATAACATCGCAAGGTATTTTTAACAAAGCATAGATAGTCCATTCATCCATATAAAACTCCAAGAATTTGTGGATGTAAATGGCGGAATGCTGCTATCACAATGCGTGAAAATATCGCTAGTGCATTTTTCAAACCCAAATGGCATTACATGATATGCGAAGGAGCCCCATTCGGTTGGTGAAATTTGTCTTTTTATTATCTTCTTCCGCTTTATCTATACCCGATGGTATCTTGAAAACCCATCCGTAAAGGAATATGCCTCATTTCCCGCAACATTGTCAAGGACCTCTATCACCGTAACGGAGTAGGAATGGTCATGCATGCGTGCATTATTCAAGTGTAGTCCACATAGACTCAAATTTCATACTTATCCCTTTTTTTGCTTTTTTATGACTATTGGAATTACCCTATTCCGATTCCTCCACCGAGAATATCAACCCTACCTTTAACATTATGTCAATTTCTTCTTTAACTTTTTCCTTCACCCTCGGATTCAACCGATAGGGTCTCAGATTGATTGGTCTTGCATTGGGGCTTTAGGATTGCGTACTATTTCTCCCATGTCCCCCTTTGATTCCTTTCAACCTGGGCTTATGGACGATGGGAACAAGTCCTCATATTCCCCGTAGTAGACTAAATATTTTCCTTGGTCATCTTCGCATCCCAATAATCATCGATTGATGCCGCTTGGGCTTTTCTCGGGCCCAATGTTCATTTTCTTGGTTTTTAGTGGTAGCGGATAAGAAATCCTTAGGTTTTTCCGGTCTTCCTAAATATCTCTGCTCCCCCTCCGTCTCTTCAAAATACGTATGTTCAAGTTCCTCCGCATCATCATCGCTCCATTTCCCATCGTTTATCTTTTTACATGCTACCGACCGTATGATGCTTTGGTTTGGGAGTGGTTGCTCATCCTCCTCCTCGATTCTTCGGGAAGAAAAATACCTTTTAATAGCTTGTAACACTCGTGACTGGTTTTTTTTTCCTTCAACCCGAGAAGCATCGATAAATTTCCCCAGTAACTTCTCGCCAAGTGCTACTTCCTCTTTTTCCTCTCCTCTATTAGGTATTAAGTTTGTGGAATCACATCCAATGGATGTATAAACTTATGGACCCTGTCAGCTCCTTCGGGTATCCCTGTAATGTTCCATTGATCTCCAAACTCTTTCAAATGTTTTTCTCGGGGTCCGAGTCCACTTGGATTTTTTGAGCAAAATGTGGTTCTTCTTCTCCTCGAAACTCGGGTTTTCGGCAGTTGCGAAGAACTTTGTCCCATCGCGACAATGAGTTGCGGTGAGTTACTCCACCATCTTGCGTATGTGGATTGTAGAGCCATGTTCATGAGTGGGACCCTGTGGTCCTCTAGTGGTTTATCTTCTATTTTGGTAATGAAAGTATCGACACTGTTCATATCTGAAAAAATTTGGGTAATCTCTTACCTCCCAAAGCTCCCGATCCAATTGATTCTTCCGATGTTGGTGCTTCATCTTGTATTGGTCTCATATCCCCCTTACTTCCAATCATCCCGTGCTATCTTTGACCCCAAGTTTGAGCTTTGGATTCTTCTCCAACATACAAATCCTCCCTCGCCGTCAGAGTCGATGTAATCTTCCTTTTCTCCTTGTAGTCATTTGATAAAGATGGTCGAAGAAGCCGAGCATCTTCTCTCGCTATAAAACTGCACTCTATGTATCGGGGACCTTGATATGGGTCAAGTGGCTAAGTGACTCCGACTTTCTCCATCCTCAACGATCACTGGGCCACTTCTTTAAATCTATTACCGTGCAATTTTCAAAAGCTCGCAAATCCCCAACAATGTCGGATAGGGATCTTTGTCCCCCATAATGTCGATGACCTCAAAATATGTATGTCTTTACTCCCACAACAATGACTTCGACCTCCTCCAGCCCGCCTATGGGCACAATGCGACTAGTTTTCCATATGGAGTTGAATTGGTGAGTATGTTAGCCCTCGCTTTCCCAATGCTTCCCATGTATTTCTTGGCAAGATATTTACATCGCACCTCGATGTCGAGCATTGTTTCCTTAATTTGGAATCCCGCAACATAATTATTCACTTGGAAATATTTTCCTATCCTTCTTTATTTTCTCTTCACTCTTCGTATATATTTTTTGTGTTGCGTCGGTTGACTCTCCCCGCTCCTCGTGGGTCTTCTGCACTACTCTTTTCGTAGGCCTCGCTTTAACTCGTTTCTAACATTGGCACGTTGTTAACAATTTTTAGAAATAGACTGTAACCATTCTTCAATCATATTACTTGAACTAGATTGGTTCTCATTATCTTCCTAGGTCTATGGCAATTCAATTCCTTTGCTTCCCCTAAGATGGGAAAATGTTTCACCGCTTCTGAAAGAATTGCTTCGTCTTTCTAGCCTAAACATTGGATTTGGAGAAGCTGCTCTTTATTCAGCTTTATCTAGTCATTCATTTGTGCATCCTCCCCAGTTCTTTTCCTCATCACGTCACTATGGTCACATGATGCATAGTTTGAGCTCTATTATTCTCGGCTCGCATTTACCGCATTTGTTCCTCTTTTGTTGGGCCGACCATTGTGAATTACGGATAAACCACACTTACCTAGACGGTGCTACTCTATCAACAACAACCCGAAAGACTATACGACTATTTCTCCTAACTCTGTAATGTATACATAGAGAGGATTGGAGGCTTACTTATTCACCACTTCCAAATGGATCCTTCTCATCACTCAAGCTGCAAATTAAAAATTCAAGCGGTTTGTGAGCTGAATGCTTCTTGCAAGAAAGAACATTGAAACAACATAAGATGCAATAATATAGATATCTATTCAAGCTATTTAGCTAAATCAGTAAAGCATAAACCATATACATCAATTAAGATCTTATAACATGGAAAATCAAAGCCAATACAAATGCATATAGAGAAAAAAAAATAAGCAAGACTTTTATTGATGATATATGGAGAGGTTACAAACCTAGTGACCGATTTGAAGTGACCTTCCAAAGAACGTTCCCAAGCTCTCATCACTGTATAAATCTCTCTCACAGTTAACTTTGCACAAATCTAGCTCTCAATTGAAAATTCTCTAGCATTTCGTACTCAAATTCTTTCCTTCTCAAGCACTTAGATCTCGTGCTCAATTTATAGATGAACCGTAGTTTGTTTTGCAATCAATAACTTTCCATAAATAAGCAAGACATGTTTCCAATCATGTAGATGTCAAATGGACGCTTGGATCCAAAGCTTGACACATGTGAACTCTTTCTAGAAGGCACTAGCTCAAGTGGAGATTCCGAAACAATGAGAATTTCGCTCCTAATGTGACCAACACACCTGTGAATGTCGGGAAGTGCTTTACAGAGTAGCCTTGCAAGGAGCTACTCGCATATGAAATTC
Organism: Pinus albicaulis; assembly: GCA_034641835.2. Lineage (NCBI taxonomy): Eukaryota > Viridiplantae > Streptophyta > Pinopsida > Pinales > Pinaceae > Pinus > Pinus albicaulis. The sequence goes on along the minus strand of CM076583.1, from coordinate 1,309,565,124 downwards.
ACTTAGGCCCCTTAGAGCCTCGCGTTGGTGAGTTATCATATGCTATATAATAAGCTTCAAACCATGGAAACCTTTGCTTGATGAAAGTCTTGCTTGATTTGTCTTGTTTCTTGTCTTAGGGCATGTAGCAACTAAAATGATAGGGATTGATAGACCCTTGTTCATTGGTCCTGAGATGATGCTCAGCTAACTGTGTCATTGGGAATGGTGCCCAAATTGACCTATAACAATTTCCCCCTAAAGCATGAGATCCAAATAATAAGAAAAATTTGATTGAGATGCTTTACACCGTGATGAGTCCGGAAACGAAGTGGAGTGGTCACCTACATCAATATTACAACACATTACATCATGATATATCCTCTTTGATCATACTTTCGAGGGTAGGCATTCCCATGTTCAACACATAAAACAATCTAATAACATGTACATAATTCGAAAGTCGTTTTTCTTGGAATGTTGCTCAGATGGATACATGCCTACAGATATAGGCCCATGTTTGGATGACAATTTGTATGTAAGGTCACCGTACGTATGATGTGTACAAAAATCCCGAAATCACAGTACCTTGGATGGATGAAACTAGATCCGGGTCTTCTTATCTCATCCACTCAATCATTCGTGTACATGTCTAGCCATGCGAATATATGATTTGTAGTCGAACATGGAAAGACATCGTTTGATTACCAACCAATGAGGTGAGCGCTTAACAAATGAGAGAGAACCACCATTAATGGCAATGGCCCTCAAGGTACCGCAGACATTTCTGTAAGGCATGAATAGATGATTTGATGTCGAATGGAAACAAAATCTTTCGATCAAAGGTCCGAAAGCGAGGATCTTGTCGACGTCGCAACTAAAGCCTCATGGTACTAGAATTTAATGTTTCTAAGTGAAATTCCTAGATATTTATTTGTTGTTGACAGAGAATCCACCTTATTTCAAAAAGAGGAGTTACTAACTTCAGTAGACAAGTGGTATGACTTGATATAGCAATTTTTCGTGGGATGATGTTCATGAAAATGAAGGTTTATGAGTATTGAAGAAGGATGAGGTTTTAATCATCGATGACTTCTCTTGAACATACCGGCGACACCGTGATGAGTTGGCGCATTGACCCAAAACCGAAGTGAAGGTATGATGAACCTTAGGTATGAATGAACCATCAAGATGATTACCCAACCCAAAACAACCACAGAGCATGGAGTGAAAGAAGTGTCGATGTTCAAGACCGACTTGCTTCCAAAAAAGAAACTTTGCTTACTTTTTCCCAAATTTTCCTCACCATTTGTAGACTAGTACCACTTTATTTTTTTTAACAAGCTCTGAGGAGGATAACATTTTCTTGATCTATAATTCAACCCTTCGAGTGAATAAATTATCACTATTTAATAATTTAACAATTCTAGCGATGAATGAAACTCGATTCTTTGCCATGATCGACAAGTCTAGCCGCTATTTTTATGTTTTAACGAGCTTAACGACAATGATAGCCTAGTCCTTTTTCATATTTAGAGAGTCTAAAAAGAAAGAGGACGAAAGAGAACTCCAAAATTAATTTTCGTAAATTTGTCACCCGTATCCGAAAAGTGTAAAACAATATCCCAGAGAACTTTCTTTGGTCATGTTTAACCAAGGTATTCTTTTTTCGTAAAATAATCCATCTTAGTCCTGGAAAAAGGGTTAAACTTATGCTTTGAGTAGATACTCAATTCATTTACTTTAACGAGCTTGAAAACACAAGTTCTCTGCAATATTTTCACATTATCGTAGTCCCAAAAGAGTTGAAAGAAGACTCCAGGGGTTCCTTTCGTTCGTTATCGAAGCTCGGAAAAAGAGATAAAATTTCACTTCAAATCCTTTTTTGTTTTTAACAAAGCTCAAAAAAATAAGGAGAAAAGTATGCTTCATGTCAAGTCATTCTTTGAATAAATCCGCACGACTAATCTGTCCATCGCTTTGTATTTTGTTCAGTAACAACATCAAATGGATTAAAAAATACCGTTTCATGATAAAAACATAATAAAAAATATAGTCATAGCAATAAATTTAACTTGAAAACAACTAAATGACTATAAAAAGTAGTTTCACTATTCATTTTTACCATTCCATAGTTACCATTTGCATTTTGGAGCTTCCGAACTTTATTTTTTCCCTTGAACTTCAGCTTGTTGATTGTGGTCATTTCGTCAGGACGGATTTCGCCACCGTTTGATCCAAAGTTAGTGCCATGAACCTCCTCTTCCCTTTAGTATTCACTTCATTTCCATTCTTTGCAAATTTTTATGGTTTTGAGGCCCCTAGGGTAAATTTCGCCCAAAATGAGGGCAACACACCCCCCCGAATGTCAAAACCTCGTGTTGAATATCGTGCTACATGAGGGTACTCGCATGTGCAACGCATCATTCAGCACAGAGGAGTGCATTGTGTTGGGTGTGGAGCCTGATTATCTTGTTTATTTTGTATCACAGTGTTGGAACCATGTAACTTAATGGGGCGGCAACGCCGCCCATAATTAAACGCTGCATGGGGGGTCTGGGGGGGGAAGCTGCGAATTTATGGAGAGCCCCCTTGGCTGGGGGTTTTTGGGGGTGTTAGCGCTCAAATCTACCTTAGGCTGAAATAAGGAAAAACTCAAGGCTACATCAAACCACGCTCAGCCTCTTAGCTAGCCCTACGAGGACAGGAGAGGGCTCTCTCCGGGTCTATCTCGGTAAAGATCTTCAAAGGGGCTGAGATGACTTATAATGAATACTGATTTTAGGCTAGTAAAGAGATAGGAAAGTTTGATTTTGATTTTTTGGGTTTTTGTTTGAAAAAATGGGAAAAACAATTTTGGGTCCGGGGATAAGGCCAGATCTTTGCAGAATTCGGGTTGGGGCGAGGTAGGCAGTAGTCTTGATGCTTTTGATCAGGTGTATGGATGGATTAGAATGACAAGGAGCTGAAGAGGGAAAGGGAGAACAGGAATCCTCTCCAAACAGGAGAAAACATGTAAAACTAAACAAATTCAAAGGCAGAGCACTGAAATCAATGGATTCAACCTCATTTACTCATTCATTTAGTTTCAGAAGCATAAGAAGGGAATGGCATACATTAAACATGAAAGAACTTACAATAAAATGAGATAAAACACCATCAAGAACTGAAAGCCACAAGAATCCCAACAGGTGCTGCAAAACCTCTGATCTTTCCTTAGCCAAAATATGAAAAATATGTACAATAGTGTGCCAAAATCTTCCCAAGAGTCCAACCTATAATCTCCAGAGAAATCATCATATAGACTATCGCATTTCCACCTCCTAGGGGTCGAATTCCTTAGGGGCAGTTTCAACTAATTCTAAACAAGGAGCTAGATATAGAAAGCTGACCATTCAACTTGCCTCTAAAAGGAAGGAAACTGATTCTTACATTTGATTTTTACTTTTTTAGGAGTGAATCATCTAGAATACGTAAAAGTGAGTCCAAGTTACATGCCAACCATAAAATTACATCAAGATAACTCAAAAATTACATCCACAAGCAAAACTGGTCCAACTGGCTGAAATCCTGAGCTGGAACATGAAAAATGGACCAAAAATCTATATGCGTAGCGCGCCTTTCAGCCTGCTTTTGGGGCACTTCCTGGAGTCCAAATTGAGCTCATGATAGCTCGTTGGAAATCCATGGATTTTTGATATCCAACCCAAGTGGAATTGTTCAATTTGGAGCTCATTTTCCCCTCCAAAACTTCATTCTCCCAGAAGTACTTCCTGCTGGTGCAAAAGGTGGCAGAAAGGTGATTTTCATGGTGTTTTTTGCCCTTTTGATCATCCAGAACTTGATGAAATGCTTTGGCCATACTGGAGCATGCATAAATTACCATGAAAAATCCAAAAATATAAAGTTTTCCTCCAGCAAGTGTCCCAATAATAAGCGAGCGCATCGACGCGCTACACGTTGGGCTGAAAAATCTGTGTTAAGGCATAAAAAATCACAATTGACAAAATTTTCTCCAAATTCCTTGAAATTTGGACTGAGTGTCCTCTGTCATATGCAATGTTGGGCCAAGGAAGCATTCACCAAGATTCGGAGTCGATCATGCCCTTTTTCCTCCTCGATGCTTTTCTACAACTTGACCTTCAAGTTCCTGATTTCTTGCTTTGCAAACCTGAGTGAGCGCCCAAGTAATGGTATGTCATGTTCCTCAAGCTGTTCTTCTCTTGGTTGACCTCCTAGACACATCAGCAACTCTGGTCTCAATGTCAGAAGTAACGTCTTTCACTGTCTGTCTGAGGTGTATATTGATTTTTTATGTTTGCCAAAAATATGTTACATAGCTAAATGAGAGTACATGAAATAGAGACGTTGAGGATAATTGGGTTCAATGAGCTTTGACAAGTGAATCTACGGTGTGAGGGCAGATACTTTGACCATTTTGGGAACTTGGGGTTTGAGGAAATTTACAAGTGCTATTGGGAATGGGAATGAGATGGTATGAATGAGCTTTTAGGAGCAAATGGCTTTTAGAGATGTAAGGAGATAAGAAAAGGGATGAGTGTAGTGGTGAGATAAATAGTAAGGGGAGGAATAAAAAAAGTGGGGAATGGAGTTTTTGACACCAAATTATTTTTATAATACCAACTCAAAACCTTAAGGAGGCATTTCTTCAACAAGATGATAGAGTTGGTTTTCGGCATTTTAAATTCTCATGATCAATCACACAACCAACAACAAGCATGAGTTATGGAAATTACAAGGTCACTTGAACTTACTCGGAGCAAAATTGACAAAACCAATACAAAAAACTGGAAGCAATGGAAAAAATTTGAGTCCTAGAAGCTCTACGTTTGCCATTAGCAATGTACTTATTCATCATGTATGTTGATCCTTTAATTTGGCTTCAAAACTAATTTTTTTCTTCCTTGATGTGTCTTGGATTTTTATGATGTTCAAACATGGAAAAACCAAGCAAATTTGATGTTGGAGAGAAATGACAGTACGTATTACTGGTCCAATGCATCAGCGCACTTTTCAATTAATAGCTACATAGTGCATTTTGTAGGAGGATTTTGGAGGCCTTCCCGATGTCCAATTAGGGGGTGTGATAGCTCGTTGGAAATATATTGGAGTATAATTTCCAACCCAAGTGGAATTGTTCAATTTGGAGTTCATTTACCCTGTCAAAAATCAAATCTCCCAACACTACTTCCTGCAGGTGCATCAATTCTCCTGAGGCAACGGTATTCTTGACATTTCTCCAAAACCATTACACCTGTGTAAAAATTGAAGGAGGTTTTTCTTCCTTGGCATGTTTTGTACAAAAACCTCTCTCAGTTTTCCAAAATTCATCTTTTATTTCTCTGAAACATCATTTGAGTGAAACCTATCCCGATGTGTGAAACAAGGGATTTTGTCGAAATGAAGCGAAATGAAGGGGATAAGGGGCTTCTAAATTCTTGGGGAAATTTTGGAAAGTAGGGAGGGATGTTAGGAAGTAGGGGAAAGTGGAATCTCAGAGATTGAGTGAGGGGAAGGGGTCCAAAAGGGCAAAACACAGGCCTAGCCTAGAAAATTGCCAAGTTGTGGCAAGAAACTAGGGTTTGTGCAAAAATGAGGAATTTGGGGAATCTCGGTGATGGGAAGTATTTAATAAGGTATATTAAGGATAGGGGAAGGTGTTTGAACATCAGGATACAATTTTTTTCGATGATTTGACCATCCAAGAGAAATTACCTCCAAAACCCTAGGAGAGGGAAATGGACCTTACCTAGGCACAACTGAAGCATGAACAAGCTGTAAAATGACCCAATGGAACTTGACATGATGATGAAAACCCTTTGAATGATGGTACACTCAGCTGAATGGTGACATGGACCGACATTTGGACAACTTTGAAAAGAGTGAAAACAAACCCTAGACCTAATGCCTAGTGACCAAATTTTGTTTGAAGACTCATTGAAATGACAAAATTTGACCTTGACACCTTAAAATCACTTTGTAAGAGCATGTTTGATCACTGAAGGAAAGCTGCAAAGGCTGACACTAACATTGGCTCCAATGGGGATGGTAGCTCCTTGGAGGTGCCAAGAACTGCAGATCTTTGGGAGAGCAGACAGTGCCTCCATCCATTGGGCGATGGAATCCATTATTTGACAATATGATCTAACAAAACATGCCAATGAAGAAAAACCTCCTTCACTCTAACAAACTAACTCAAGACCTGAACTTAAAACTTAAAACTTGCTGGCAGTACATAACCGCCTGTGTTTCTTACAAAACAGCATACCATCAAACTATATCATAATGCCAATGTAACCAATCAAGCATATGCCTTGCTGACTGATTCTCTCGATCAAATCTAATGGTCAACAATACAAACTGATAACTGGGCATCAAAAAACATAATTGACCATGATCTCCTTCATCACTGAACACTGCAATAAACACCTTCACTGTTGACTGCAACAAACCTGCCAGAGGATCCTGAAAAACATGAAGATTTACCTCATGCTGAAAGAACAAGGTGTCTTTTGCTTCTAATTCTGATCTTCCTTCATCATGTACTTCAGTAACAATATGTCCCTGGGCTTCAAAAAACTCTGAACATGTAGATGAGTAGATCTCCTCTTGTAAAAAAATTTCAACACATGAAACATATGAAGAAGAATCTGAATGGAAATCCTGAATGGTTTGATCTTCTGTAGTCTGAAAATATGGTAGGTCATCTTCATATGATAGGACAGCCGGATTTTCATTACAGTCATCAATCATAAGGAAAGAAACTCCAGATGATTCTTGAAACCCAAACATGACCTTTCTATCATCTACCATAAGTTCATCCAAAGGAACTGTTTCACTTACTTGAACGAAGATCTCATCTTGTTTTGCATAAACTGACTGAATTACCTCATCATGAAGGCTGTGTTCTAATGAACTGAAAACAATTGGATCCATAACGGTGTCTTCTGCATTCCAGATGATTTCAACAGCATAATTCTCCTTGATGGGATTCGGCACAAGGTATCTTTGGTCATCACGATCTGAATCTGAATCTAAAGTAGCTGTCCAGACATTATCACATTCTGAAATTAGAACTGGACTTACTTGCATGTTGTCTTCTTCTGTAGGCAGATCTGAAACAAGCTCTTCTCTTTCATCATTTTCAGCCATATAGACATCTTCAACCTGTTGATATATAAAGCTGCTTACAGGACTATCATCCATTTCAGAAAAGGAAGAAGTTCCACCATCACCTTCTTGACCATGTGCACACTGCAGATCTGCGTTAACTTGAGCTGGAACAAGACCTCTCAAAAGTAGATCTATCTCATCTTCAGATAGAGGAGATAATACCTTTTTCTTTCTTTTGCTCAAACAGTGATTGTCTTCATTGATTTCAAGTGAAGGAGTATACAGATTTTCCTCATACTGCTGATCCATTTCATGTAATTCTTGTTGACTGTCAAGATGCAAAATTCCTTCATCTTCCACTGCACTAAAATCTTGATCCTGCTGCAAATTTTCATGATCGTCTTTATGCTGCTGAAATTGATTTTCATATAGGGCTTCCATGATCTCATCATCCATGAAATTATCATCTTCATAATATTTCTCAAGGCTTTCAATAAAAGTAGAAGCATGTTTGCAACAATCATGAACTAAATTTAACGATGGATAAGATACTTGATATCTTTCAATGAACAGGGCATGAAAATCCTTTAAACAATAAATACAGGCCAGCAGCAAATTTTCATACCAAGATTGGGCTTCACCTTCCAGAGTGGCCAGGAATATCTTCATCAAGCAATCTTCAGGAAAATCCACCTTCAACTTGCGAATATGCATGTGAAATCTAACCAGATGTAAAGCAACATCCTTCTTACCATCATCGTTAAACGTAGGCAGATTCCTTGACCAATCTACCTTGGGCATCTTATTCGGAAAACCTGGAATGTGATCTCGGCTCATGGGAGCATATCTTCTTGCAATCCGGTCCATCTTGAAAATCTTAAAGCTACTGATCTCCCTGCAGTGAAGTCACCATGAAGCATTGATTTCTAGATTTTTCAGTGAATGAAGTCGCCAGGTGAATGATTTCAGGCTTGTTATGTCTGATCATTTTCCACCATCAACAATCAGATCTGAACTTGATACACATACTGGGGAAAGACAATCTACAAGTCGAGTGTCACATTCACAAGCTAGACCGGAGATGGAATGAAGCAGTGTTTATCTACTATGCACTCGCAGAGCAAGAGCAGTTCGAAGGCTACCTGGCGTGACTTCAGACTCCGTCTATAGCAAATGACAGTAATAAGAAAATTTCTCCCCAGTATGGTCGCCACTATGTTAGCGCTCAAATCTACCTTAGGCTGAAATAAGGTAAAACTCAAGGCTACATCAAACCACGCTCAGCCTCGTAGCTAGCCCTACGAGGACAGGAGAGGGCTCTCTCCGGGTCTATCTCGGCAAAGGATCTTCAAAGGGGCTAAGATGACTTATAATGAACAATGAATACTGATTTTAGGCTAGTAAAGAGATAGGAAAGTTTGATTTTAATTTTTTGGGTTTTTGTTGGAGAAATGGGAAAAACAATTTTTGGGTCCGGGGATAAGGCCAGATCTTTGCAGAATTCGAGTTGGGGCGAGGTAGGCAATAGTATTGATGCTTTTTATCGAGTATATGGATGGATCAGAATGAAAAGGAGCTGAAGAGGGCAAGGGAGAGCAGAGATACTCTGTGAGGGCGAAAACATATGGCTCTGGCAAGATTCAGAAAATGAGAGCAAGTCAATGGATTCAACCTCATTTACTCATTCATTTAGTTTCAGAAGCATAAGAAGGGAATGGCATACATTAAACATGAAAGAACTTACAATAAGCTGAGAGAAAACACCATCAAGAACTGAAAGCCACAAGAATCTCAACAGGTGCTGCAAAAGCCTAGTCTTTCCAACGAAAATATGAAAAATATTAATAATAGTAACCTTACAAAAATCTTGCCCAAAATTAACATGAAAAGTCTCCAGAAATCATCATAGACTATCACAACGCCCACCTCTAAAGGTCAATTCTCTCCCCAGAACGGGTTCAACTAATTAAGCAAAAGGGTATAAATATAAATAAATAAACTTACACTCTAAAGGCGGATTCATTTTGATTTTTACTTTTTTAGGAGTGAATCATATAGAATAGGTAAAAGTAAGTCCAAGTTACATGCCAACCATAAAATTACATCAAGATAACTCAAAAATTACACCCACAAGAAAAACTGGTCCAACTGGCCGAAATCCTGAGCTCGAAGATGAAAAATGGACCAAAAATCTCTATGCGTAGCGCGCCTGAGCTCTATGCGTAGCGCACCTTTCAGCCTACTTTTGGGGCACTTCATGGAGTCAAAATTGAGCTCATGATAGCTCGTTGGAAAGCCCTAGATGTTGGCTATCCAACCCAATTGGAATTTTTGAATTTGGAGCTCATTGGCCCCTCCAAAACTTCATTCTCCCAGAAGTACTTCCTGCTGGTGCAAAAGGTGGCAGAAAGTTTATTTTCATGGTGTTTTTTGCCCTTTTGATCATCCAAAACTTGATGAAATGCTTTGGTCAAACTGGAGCATGCATAAATTACCATGAAAAATCTAAAAAATACAAATTTTTCCTCCAGAAATTGTCCCGATCATAAGCGCGCGTCGGGACGTGCTACGCGTTGGGCGGAAAAACCTGTTTTGAGACCAAAATTTTCAAAAATGACAAAAAATTCTCCAAATTCCTTGAAATTTGGATTGAGTGTCCTCTGTCATATGCAATGTTGGGCCAAGGAAGCGTTCACCAAGATTCGGAGTCGATCATGCCCTTTTGCCTCCTCGATGATTTTCTACAACTTGACCTTCAAGTTCCTGATTTCTTGCTTTGCAAACCTGAGTGAGCGCCCAAGTAATGGTATGTCATGTTCCTCAAGATGTTCTTCTCTTGGTTGACCTCCTAGACACATGTAACTCAGTGGTCTCGATCATATAAGTAGCCGTCTCCATGGTATCTATGCAAGGTGTATGTTGATTTTTTCCTCAATTGCCAAAATATGTGCCAAAACCAAATGAGGGACTATGGGAAATAGGGCAGTGAGGATTATTGGGTTCAAGGGAGCTTTTTCAAGTGAATCTATAGTGTGAGGACAATCATTTTGACCGTTTTGGGAAACTTGGGATTTGAGGAAATTTACAAGTGGTATTGGGAATGGGAATGAGATGATATGAATGAGCTTTAGGAGTAAATGGCTTTTAGAGATGTAAGGAGATAAGAAAAGGGATGAGTGTAGTGGTGAGATAAATAGTGAGGGGAGGAATAAAAAAAGTGGGGAATGGAGTTTTTGACACCAAATTATTTTTATAATACCAACTCAAAACCTTAAGGAGGCATTTCTTCAGCAAGATCATAGAGTTGGTTTTCGGCATTTTAAATTCTCATGATCAATCACACAACCAACAAGCATGAGTTATGGCAATTACAAGGTCACTTGAACTTACTCGGAGCAAAATTGACGAAACCAATACAAAAAATTGGAAGCAATGGAAAAAATTTGATCCCTGACTCTGTCAGCAACGCGTGGCCGTGCCCATTGGAGACGTGCGATCGACACACAATTTGGTTTCAAAACTCATTTTTTCACTTTCTTGATGTGTCTTGGCCTTTGCTGATGTTAAAACATGGAAAAAAAAACAAGCAAATTTGATGTTGGAGAGAAATGGCAATTTTTTTTTTTTGTGTTATGGCCCAATAAGTAGTGCGCTACATAGTGCATTTTGCAGGAGGCTTTTGGAGGCCTTCCCAGTGTCCAAATTGAGCATGTGATAGCTCGTTGGAAATATCTTGGAGTCTACTTTCCAACCCAAGTGGAATCTTGCAATTTGGAGTTCATTTACCCTATCAAAAGTCAAATTTCCCAACACTACTTCCTGCAGGTGCATCAATTCTCCTGAGGCAACGGTATTCTTGACATTTCTCCAAAACCATTATACTTGTGTAAAAAGTGAAGGATTTTTTTCTTCCTTGGCATGTTTTGGATAAAAACCTCTCTCAGTTTTCCCAAATTCATCTTTTATTGCTCTGAAACATCATTTGAGTGAAACCTATCCCGATGTGTGAAACAAGGGATTTTGTCGAAAATGAAGCGAAATAGAGGATCTACCATAAGAGCCTAAATTCTTGGGAAATGCAGGAAGTAGGGAGGATGTTAAAGTGGCGAGGAAAGTGAATACGAAGTTAAGTGAGGAAGGGGTCCAAAGGGCAAAACACTGCCTAGCCTAAGTGCTGGGCAGCAGCAGAAACTAGGGTTTGTGCAAAAATGAGGAATTTGGGGAATCTCAGTGATGGGAAGTGTTTAATAAGGTACATTAATGATAGGGGAAGGTGTATGAACATCATGATACAAGTTTTTCTAATGATTTTACCATCCAAGAGAAATTACCTCCAAAACCCTAGGAGAGGGAAATGGACCTTACCTAGGCACAACTGAAGCATGAAAAAGCTGTAAAATGACCCAATGGAACTTGAAATGATGATGAAAAGCCTCTGAATGATGGTACACTCAACTGAATGGTGACATGGACCGACATTTGGACAACTTTGAAAAGAGTGAAAACAAACCCTAGACCTAATGCCTAGTGACCAAATTTTGTTTGAAGACTCCTTGAAATGCCAAAATTTGACCTTGACACCTTAAAATCACTTTGTAAAAGCATGTTTGATCACTGAAGGAAAAGCCGCAAAGGCCGAATACACTACCATAACCCATTAAATATTTTAACTCTCGATTCAATAAACTCTTGAATAAGATCCCTACAACATCTAAACCTAGTGAACAGGTTAAAAGTGAATGGTATATTAATGATTTTCCCTCAAACATAGCAATTTTCGTAGATAGAGCTGCAAAACCGACTTTAGCTGAGAATATGAAAGAAGCTATTTCAGTTGAAAAACGAATGATTGCTCTAGATAATAAAAATGCTATTGAGGAAAGAATATCAAAGAAAGTCACTTTTAAAGAGGATTCTAAGAAAAAGACACCAAGAGATCCATATGACATGGAGGGTCTATAGAAAGTCCTTAAAACTGTGTCTAATGAGATGGTTGAGATAAAAAAGAAAGTAGTAGAGACTTCTACAAAGAGACCATTTAGAAATTTCAAGAGAAATCAAGCTGAATCAAAACCTCCCAATACAATCTCCAATACAGACTCAAAAGAAGAAGAAGAAGACGATACTCCTCTAATGACAGATGAAGAAGATAAAAGAGAAGAAATAGATGAACTAAATGGAATATGGGATTTCATTCTCCCTAATTCGGATAGTGAATTGGAACATGAAGCTATGCCTGTGAGTACAAGGAGCAAATATACATCGGAACCTGTTCAAACTGTTCTAAAGAAGAAAACTACAAATCTGAGTATTAAAGACAAAACCCCTGCAAAGAGAGCTTCTCCCTTACCCATTTAGAATCAACCATCATCTCCCAATCCTCCTACAACATCATCTAAGACTCTAGTGGTGTCTGATCCAATGGATTATAATATTGTTGAGGACATGAAAAATACTAAAGTGAATATTTCATTACATGAACTCAGCAAACTTAAACATCAACAAAATTTGTTATTAAAAGAGTTAAATGCTACACCTACTGCTCCTCTACCAAGCGGTGTAGTAGCTAAAGCAGCTAAAGGGACTCGTAAGCCACCAGATAAAGTAGATGCAACAGACACTATTCTTATTGGAGAAAGATCAAATTCTCAGACACCTCCATTTCTGTTGACTTATGAAATCTACAATAATAATTTGCATAATTTTTTAATTGATTCTGGAGCATCCTCTAATATAATGCCTTCTTCAGTTTGTGCTAAATTAAATATCGAACCACATAAGTCTGTTGTTAACATTGTACAATTGGATCGCTCTAAAGTTCAAGTTGTTGGAGAAATCAATTCCGTTACCATTAGACTAGATTCCGATCCTAGGATTGTCCAAAGAATCGATATTCTAATTGCAGATATTCTGTAATTCTATGCGTTATTCTTAAGAAGAGAATGGTCTGCAAAACTTAATGGCCATATCTCAACCAATTTTTCACATGTGTGGCTTCCCTACAAAGGGAAACCAAATCAAATCAAAATCAAGCGAGAAAAACATATGACGCACAATATAACTGAATTTGAACAACAAAACGAACCTATAGCTTTCAACAACAATATTATTGGAGGTTATTCTGCTCAGTCATTTCTTGGAAATTTTACTGCACCACAATCACCTTTTTCTGTAAATACTTTTGTTTCTCAAATTGAAAAATTTTCGCAATCTTATTCTTCTAGAATTGTTAATATTTCTGATTCATTTGTAGATAAACCTATATATAGAACTTTATTTTGGTCATTATATTTTGATGGATCAAAATCTAGTGATGGAGCAGGAGCAGGATGCATCCTAATTGATCTAGAAGGAGAGAAAACCATGCTATCATGTAGATTATAATTTGAGTGCACTAATAATACTGCTAAATATGAAGCCTTGATTCAAGGGATTTATAAGGCTATAGGGTTAAATGTAAAATACTTGAAAGTGTATGGAGATTTCGAAATTGTCAGAAGACAAGTAAGGAATACCATCCATTGTCTTTCAAGACATCTCAAACATTATCAAACCCTAGTACAAGACCTTACCACTCAATTTCTAGAATTTAATATCTCTTCTATTCCTAGAAATCAAAACACATCAGCGGACCTGTTAGCTAATGTTTCTTCCAAACTCCTTCCTGCTAAATATTGCAGTCCTGATATATTTTCAATAGAGTTGATTTTTCGCCCATATTTCCCAGACAATATTACTAACTAGAGAGTATTCTACCATGATCAAGATATTTTGAATTTATTAACTTCTGAGAAATAATATGATGAACAGATTATTGATGAAGATGATCATGATCTGCAAATTAATTCAAGAAATAATGAAAATCCGATTCCTAAATCTGTTTTTAAACTTGAGGATCTTTATGATATTAAAGACAGGTTCAAGAAAGTTACTAATGCTAAAATTCAAAGTTCAACTTTGAAATTTGAATCAGTTAATCTTGGCTCTGATTCTAAACCTCATAATGTTAATCTAGGACTCAATTTAACTCTAGAAGAAAGATCTGATTTTATTAAAATTCTGAGTAAATATAAAAATGTCGTCACTTGGAGTTATGAGGATTTGAAGAGTTATGATACTTCTGTAATTCAACACACAATTCCAATGCTATCTGATGTTAAGCCTGTTTAATAGAAGTTAATAAAGATTCATCCAAATCTTGAGGATCAAATCAAAACAGAACTCAACAAACTTTTGAAAGCCAAAATCATTTTTCCTGTAAGGCATTCCAATAGGGTTTCCAACATGGTACCTGTTAGGAAGAAAAATGGCGATATTAGAATCTGTATTGATTTCAGGAATTTAAACAAGGCATGTCAAAAAGACAATTTCCCATTGCCAACCATGGAGTAAATTCTTCAAAAGGTAGCTGGTTCTGAACTCATGTCCTTCCTTGATGGATTTTCAGGATATAATCAAATTTTAGTACATCCAGATGATAGGTTGAAAACCACTTTCAGAACCAAATGCGGAACTTATGCTTATCAGAAAATGCCTTTTGGTTTAGTAAATGTAGGAGCTACTTTCCAGAGAGCCATGTACATAGTATTTAAGGGTCTGATTAATAGATCAATTGTTATTTATCTTGATTACATAATAGTTTATTCAAAAAAGAGATCCAATCATCTACATGATCTGAAACAAATATTTGAAAACTGTAGAAGGTTTGGTATTTCTTTAAACCCAAAGAAGTCCTTCTTTTCTCTAGATCAAGGAAAACTCTTAGGGTTTTTTGTGTCAAAAAAAGGTATATATATCGATCCTGACAGAGTTAAAGAAATTTCTGATATTTCTTTACCTCATAATAAAAATTCCATGCAATCATTTTTAGGTCAGATTAATTTTGTAAAAAGATTCATTCGAGATTTTTCTCAAATTGTTTTACCTATGCAGAATATGATTAAGAAAAATTCGGTATTCAAATGGGGATATAAAGGAAAATAAGGCTTTGATGCGATCAAAAAGGCAGTCATTGATGCACCTGCATTGAATACTCCCAATTTTTCCAAAGATTTTATTCTATATACTTTGGGAACTGAAACATCCTATGCTGTTGTTTTAACACAGCTCAATGATCAACAAATTGAAGCACCGATTTCTTTCTTCAGCTCGAATCTGCAAGGAGCTGAGCTGAATTATTCTGATGTTGAAAAACAAGCGCTCGCTGTATTTAAGTCAATCAAACATTTTAGGCATTTTCTCTTAAAAACACACACAAAGGTTATTGTCCCATTCTTTGTAGTAAGACAATTACTAATTCAAAGAGAAGTAAGAGAGAAAAGGGCTAATTGGGTGATAGCTTTGCAAGAATATGATATTGATATTAAAACAGCAAAGATTGTTAGAGGACAAGGGTTTTGCAGATTATTAGCAGGAGCTCATAACATACCAGAAAATCAAGATACGAAAAATGTTGTTCAAGTAAGTCAGATAAGTGTTACAGATTCTGAATCTCAGTATGTTGATCTGATATTTTACTTGAAAAATGGGTATGCTCCTTCTAATCTCAGCTATAAGAATAAACGTGCTTTAATATTGAAGGCTGCTAAATATGAAATCATTGATTATGTGTTATTCAGAAAGAATTATGATTCAATCCTATTAAGATGTCTTGAAAAGACTGAAGCAAAAAAGGTATTGCAGGAATTACATGATGGACCAGCAGGAGGTCATTTTGGAGGTGATACCACAGCCCAAAAAATTATCCATGCTAGATATTATTGGCCTAACCTTTTCAAAGATACACATGATTATGTGAGGAAGTGCAATATTTTCCAAACTGCTAGTGGAAGTCAAAGGAAGCCAGCTTTTCCTTTGCAGTCAGTAAACATTGAGCAACCATTTGAGCAATGGGGGCTTGATATTATTGGCGAGATAGTTCCTCATTCTTCCAAACAACACAAGTACATCCTCACAGCAACATATTACATCGATCAATTCATCATTACCAGGTTTTGTGTACCTAACGCTCTGGTCTTTGACAATGCATCTTATTTTTCTGGTAATAGTATAATAGAATTTGCAGTTAAAAGAGGTTTTAAATTAAAATATTCAACGAATTATTATCCATAAGGTAATGGTTTAGCTGAATCCACTAACAAAAATCTCATCAAATCTATTAAAAGGACCATTGATCAAAATCAAAAGAATTGGCACAAATCTGTAATCTTTGCATTATGGGTTGATCGTATTACTCTTAAAGCTTCTATAGGAACTTCTCCTTTCAATTTAGTTTATGGTAAAGAAGCTATGATACCATCCAATCTAGCTCTTCCATCATTAGCCCTAGTGCAATTCATTGAAGAAAATCCTTCCTCATCCATTCAATTGAGATTTGATCAAATCCTTAAATTAGAAGAAGATAGAGAAAAATAAAAATATGTTCATGAAAAACATCAATAGCTTGTAAAATCTTCTTTTGATTCAAGTTCCACTGGCTCAAATTTTTTTTCAATTGGTGATCTTGTTCTGAAATGGGATAAAGCATATGAAGAAAAAGGTAAGCATACCAAATTTCAGAAAATGTGGCTTGGACCATTTCAGATTGCTGAAAAGATAGGCTCATATATATTCATACTCCAAGATTTAATAGGAAAGAGAGAATCTCTTCCTGTAAATGGGCTTGTCTTAAAAAAATTCTTTTCATAAGGAGGTAACCCCTTCTTACTTGTACATATTCCTTTCTGCAATTTTTATTTATTTTTGTAAATAAAGGTTGTTAATAGTCTTTGATTGAATTTTTACTATTAGAAAATTGTCTTAGAAGGAATGTTATAAATACTTATTTTGTGTAAATAAGAATTTTCAAGAAAATGATAACATTTTTGGATAGTTTAAAATAAAATGTTAAACTTTGAAAATTTGTTCAAAACATTTGCATGATCTTTTGAAAACTTAAAGAAAATGTAAATCATTATAATTTTATTAAGCAGATAAAGGTTATCTCTAAAAATTAGAGACTTTTTCAAGCTTTAGCAAACAAAAAACTCTGAAAATTGTCAACCATTTATTCTTAAGGATACAACTATTTCACCCCATCCATTTCGGTTATGAATTTTTAGAATGTAATTCTAAGAAATTATATGAAAAAATTTAGGAGATAAGAGGTCTCATCACGAGCCTACTTGCCATGATCATAAGAAGTAATAAAGCTGACATTACCAATACTGCATACCAAAATAGGGTAATGGCTTATAAAAGTAAGACAAGGGGTATCATCACGAGCTAGCTTGTTCAGTTTAATTACAATTAGTGAATGGCATTGTTACTAACTAGCTACCAAACCAGAACAATGACTCTTAAATTAAGAAAAAAATAAATAAATAAAAGACAAAAACATGAGATAATATGTCTTATGAATTTATTTTTAAAGAATCATAATCTTAGTTGGATGGGATAATGGATGGTTAATGGTTAAAAGGTAACCCTGTCGAGACTATGAATGTTTGCTGGTAGAAGAGGAAATACCTATGACAATAGAGTATATTACAAAAGCTAAACCTGAAGAAATACACTTACTTTATTATTATCTACCAATCAAAGCTTGAGATAGCCCAAAAATGTTTTTATCTCTGAGGAATTAGAAAGAAATTATAAGTGATTTTTATTCTTTTTCACAGTTATATTTTATTTGAACTATCCTAAGTTAAGTTTTCATTATCTTTGGAAATTTTTACTTACTAGAAATATAGTGTTCATTTCGTTTTTTCAGAGATAACTATTTCTTCTAGTGAATTGCCAATTATTGTACTGTACAACAACCCTCCCCATTTTTAAATTTTTAGAATAAGTTTCATTTAGAAATAGGTCCCCTTTTTTATCTTTCTTTCTAGATAGAAATAAAAGATTTAGAAAAAAACCGATCATTTTTATTAGAAATAAAATATTCATTGATAAAAGGATACATTGCATATTTTTATTTACAAAGTGTACAAACCTTTAAAAAAGTTTCTGATCCGATGAGAAACAAAGCTTTTAATTATATCAAAAATATTATATAAAGTCTTTATATTTAACAATATTCGATATGTACAGTAATCGCAAATCGGAAAATCGGAGAATTCTTTAATTCTATTTTCTCTTTGTAAAATTCCTATGCGATGACACTCAATCGCAATCGCATTTCGGATAAACTTTTAAAAGTATTATGTTTTACATAATTCCGATGCGATGCGATTCAACGCAATCGCATTTCAGAAGAATTAAAACATTATATTCATTTGGTTGAAAAACTCCGATGTCGCGGACCCCACCTCATCGCAATCGGATTATCGAAGAAGATCTTAAACGGTTCATTCCATTTGAAAATCCCCGATGCGATCTTCGCAATCGAAATTTGGCATAAGTCTTATTTTATTTTCCTTTTAAAGGAATCACGATGCGAATACAACTTAAATATCTATATATATTATTATTCCTCGCGTTCCAAATATTTAAAAGGTAATATATTTACACTTATTTCGAAATATGCCAATCTTTGATTGTACGTTGACATTAATTCACAAATCAAACAAATAATAACGATTTGTTTTGTTATTGAATGCATGAATGTGACTCCCTAGAGGGAATTTAAGTTTTAAACCACGGATATAATAAATACAAATCAGTGAATAATCCTTTTGTATAGCTGTTTTCATTATTGCGTTTTCACCTTGGCTGAAAGATTTTCTTTGTTGCAGAACAATAGAACATCCAATTTTTCCATTCGCAGAACAAGAGAAACATTGCCCGACACTGAAATGTTGAAAATATTCAGGAAATCGAAAGTCGCCACCACTGCAAAAGCTCTTGTGTTCACTATGCCGCTTAAAGAGAAACCATAAAAGCTTAAGTTGGTTACAGATACCTCATGCTAGGGACTTGGAAAAATGACATGATAAAATGTATACAACTTACTTGAAAAGGAAAACCCTAAAGTTGTTGAAGCTAAGGCTATAGTTCCTGATGAAAACGACTCAGATTCTGATTCTGAAAATCTTCTTAGTGCATTAGCAAACTCATTTCTACACCGAGTTGCAGCTCGGGAAAACATTTTTCCATATTATGATGTTATTAGATGGGTAATTGATAATGTGGCTATCAAAGACATAACCTTTGTTTCAACATCTGGAGAAATATTCGGGTCATTCAAACCAGAAGACATCAAAGCGATGTACCACCTTTCAGACCCACAAAAAATTTATAACAAAGATTTTATCAAGGAATTTGCTACGAATCATGAAAACCAGTCGGAACCAATTAAAGAATGTAGAAGGGCTCCTGAAAATCAAAGACACGAGGCATCAGGTATGTACTCTATGGAGTCTCTTTTTCCTCCATACTATTATGCCACAGCAATGATGTGTAGATTGTTTGGAAATGATAACTCGGCTAGGTTTTCCATACAAATGGTTCCATTAATACATTCTATTGTTAGTTCCGAGATAATGGATTGGGCTGTCATT
This sequence comes from Pinus albicaulis, assembly GCA_034641835.2. Lineage (NCBI taxonomy): Eukaryota > Viridiplantae > Streptophyta > Pinopsida > Pinales > Pinaceae > Pinus > Pinus albicaulis. The sequence goes on along the minus strand of CM076583.1, from coordinate 1,309,545,529 downwards.
CTTTCTGATAAGATAGCCAACAAAATTCTTGAGTATAGGAAAGACAAAAATTAAGGAAATTCCACTCCTTTTTATTTTTGCACTTATATCCTAGATTCCCTTTATTTCAATTCTGAATTCCCCTTATTAGAATGGAAATGGACCCCTAAAGATCCTGTTCCAATTCATATATATCACAAGTTCTTATGGAAGGGGCATTTCAAAAGTCATGTTTATTGAGTCTGTCACGGTTTTCTTATTCTGATTTACCAAACCATTTTTGGCTGATTCCCTCCTAGACTTTCTGACAAAGCTAGAGTTGATTTGTCCTCAATTGGAGACTAGTTCGGAAAGGAAAATTTCACATATATCAAAGTTTTTGGAAGTATTGTAGAACCACACATCCTTCCTTTGTATGTTCCAGAAAAACTGTTAGCATAGGAAATTTCTTATCAGCTGACAGTAGAAGGCATGTCTAGAACTTTGAAGAACAACAAGAAGCTTATGTGGCCTACTTTTCCTTTTAAATGTGGTGACTATACTCTCAATAATTTTTTCCACACTGAAAAATAAGTTGTTAAGTTAACCAATCTCAAGCTTTTAAAAATCCTAGGGAGGCAATATTATCCTAGGAAGGTGGCATGTGATTTTACTACTTCTGTTTCAATTGCTCGGTTCGAACATGAACCAGATATGTTTGATGATTTATTTGTTTCTGTAGATAAAATGTCGCAAGTTTTTTATTTTTCCAAGTCCAAACTTCAGGCCGAAGAAATGAATAAATTTTTTTTATTTAGAAGTTAGAGGTTACTCAAAGTTCCTCTGGATCAGTTGAGATTTTCTATACAGGAATATGAATCACAACAGAAGGAAATAGGAAATACATATGGAAAAGAAGTAACGGGAACTAATCCTATTTTAGAAAAGAAATATATTAGCAGAAAAGTTGATACTGAAAAGACAGAAACAACTGCTAAAATTGATGTACAACAGTCTTCGGCCCAGACAAGAAAAGAAAGCACAGGTACTGATGCCAATGCGCATACTGAAAAGGGAGGCACAGACAGTAAGAATACTGAACAGGCACCAAAAAGTGATATAAAAAATAGTTTAAATTCTCAACTTGGAGGAGAAGAAGCTACTAAAATTATTCTTTCTCCTCATTTGCTGAGCATTTATGAACAATTTACCCAGCAAATAGGACAACAGAATAATCCCCAAGTTAATGATATGAAAGACCAGGATATAGAAATCATTCCTGAAAATCCCATAGGTGAGATCATATTGAAGATAGAAGAAATCCCTCCTCTGAATATATTTTACAGTCCTAAAAATAGGGCCGTTGTGAGAAAATAGAGGAAAAGGAGGAGAACTAATCAAGATGCACTTTTGACATCACAGGTGGAATTTATGAATGTTGTTTATAAGAATGCTGAGGTGAATCCATTTGAGGATCTCACCAAATTATCCCAATATGAAGGTGCCTATAGTGCTGCTACTACAGACAAGGCCTCTGAAGTTACACAGTTAATGAAGCAAAAGGATGTGCAAATAGCCATGTTATAAGAACAACTTATAGAGAACCAACAGAAAATCATTTAGTTAGAACAGAGATTGCAGGATGGAGAGCTCAAATCTAAACAATTAGAAGAGAAGTTTGTTGTTGAAAAGGAAAAGATCAATCAACAAAATTTAGAAAAACAATAGCAGCTAAATCAAGAAATAGAAAAATTGCAGGCTCTTCTACAAAATGAGAAGACTTCAAAGATTGAGCAAGAGAAGATGTTTCAATCTAAATTAGACAAATTTAAGAATTATCCTAATTTGGATCAATTCAAAAATGAAGCCTTGGAGACAAACAAGTTATTGTCTCAACAATTAAATGAATTTTGTCTAAAAGTTGTAGAAGTAGAATCCCTATGTGAATTAACATCTTCCTTGGTAGATGAAGGAGTCAATCTTAAAATTGAATTTGATGAAGCTGACGAAAAGATCTCTGAATTTCTTTTATGGCAAGACTCAGAATCAGGAAGAAAAGAAAATCTTCCCAAGATTATGGAGAGACATAAAGAAATTATTTTTGCAGAATGGGAACAACATTTAATCAATGCAGAAAGAGCTACATCCAGAGCTAAAAGCATAATGAACAATGTAACATAGCTGGTGAATGATAATCTATATGCAATCAATTTAATTTCAGATGGTACCCCTGGCCAATTACTTAGGGTAAAAGAAACTGATCACATTTGGAAACAAGAGATAATTAATAAAAATCAGAAAATTGGCCAACTACAAGGAATATCATGGGATACAATGTGGACCTATCTTATCAAGCCACATAGTCAACAAACAACAATAAAATTTCTTTCAAATGCCATTGATTGCATCATTCCCGAATTCTCTGATGCCACATATACGGGGCGGTTGCACTCAAAGCTTAGTCATCTAGAATAAGTGAAGGAAATTCTCAAAATCTGCCGTCTGGGCACATCAAACACATCACATAATCAATGAGTCGGTTCACCTCAAAATCACATTTTTGTTCTATATTTTTTGATTTAGATAGATTGTAGGAATAGTTTTAGTTAGTTTGTTAAATACCTATTTAAACCCCTTTCATGCATTTAGACAGGGGTCCTGAATTTGTAATATTTTGACTTGGAGATTACATTTTTGTACTCCATTGACTCTTATATTTTTATAAAGGATCACATCTAGTGATTTTGTGCGAAATTTCCTTTAAGAATTGCATTTATGTATCTTGGAGTTAATTTTACATCGAAGTTGCTGGATTTGGATATCAGATTGCATTGAAAAGTACCAAGATGGATATGGTATTTCTATCTATTCAGTGTTAGTTTTCTTATGTTATGTGATATTCTCTTTTAAATTGCTATCGATTATGTGTATTCGCTTTACAATATTTATTTATACATATCATTTCTGAGTGTTTAGAAATATTTATCTTTTACAGTATATGCAAACGATATATAATGATGAATGCAATATGTTATTATAACTCTGTTTAATTTCTTAAATAGAGTTATATTTATTTGTTACTGCATATTTCAACTAAGCTATAATACATTTTTATGGTTATTGTTTAATTAAAATAAGTTAAAGTTGTATTCACATTTGATGCCCCGGTTAGTTTTAGAATTATCTTATCAGTTTTAAGTTAGTTTAAATAGTTTTATTTCCGTCATTTAGTCCCATTTTTCTCTTAATCCAATCATTCCATTACCAACCCATTTAAATTAATAGGAAATTGGTCGTATAAATCCCGTCGGAGCCACCACACCAAACGGAAAAGGAGATGTCCTAAGGTCCCGACAGGGTGGTTATCCCCTAATGTTTGAAGCAACGATTTTTGAGGCTTCAACAGGTCCATGGATGAGCCCTCCCATGAGAATATCCTCATGAAAATATGCAAAAGGGAAAGATGCAGATCCCCCTTGGAATACCCCATCAAAAGATACTTACTCCCAAGTGGCAGTGCTGTTGGCCTTAGTGTTAAGGCTCTTGTCACTCCACAACTTCTCTCTTTGACATCCCACATGCCAAAGCCATCCACCAATATGCTGCTATGTGAGAAGCTCTTCCTCCTATGTGGAAGCCTCTCCTTTTCCTCCAATGCTGAAGGGTAGCCTCTTTGCACTTTGAATGTGCTAAACATTCCTCTTGAAATACCATGATGAGTATGGAGAAATTTCAGCCCATACTCTCCCAATAGTAACCACAACAACAAGGACTCTTGCTACCTCCTCGCATTCTCAAGATCCAAATCATGGAGCAATAATACAATGATGGACATGTGAGATGTCACATCAACATAGTACAAACCAGCTCCCTTATACATCATTGGGGAGTTATCCTTCCTCCCAAAACAATGTTCATGCATGGAATATATCTCAAACATAAATACATGTGAATATATGAGACATATCTCCAAAAAAGGTAAATACATGGACATAATATTTGACATATGATGTCCAAAATCTCTTCTTAATAGCCACAACAACCATGCCTCCTTCTTATGCATCCTATCATTGATACTTAAGGCATGAGATAAATAAATAGAAATTTTTGGGTAGTGACCAAACTCACCAAAAAAAACCAGCACAACCATGCTTCTTGTTGGTCTATATCATTGATCTGCAAAGGGTTTGGAAACCTCTTACTCCATACTTCCATCCACTCATCCCAATGTGGGTGATGGATCTCATTCTGCAAATGTTTGGTATCCTCCCATGGTAGGACACCATCCTCCTCAAATTTTTGAAGAACTTTGCACCTCATGAAATGTTGAAGTGCACCCTGTTACACTGAAATTTGTCACCATGAAATTTTAGTACTCCCTTTGAAGTCTACAATATCAAATTTCCCAAATTCCAGCCTTGAAACTAAGAGAAAAGCTCATAAATGCCTTAAAACTTTGGTACTGCACTTTCTCCTAGTTTTTCCTACGGTCCCGCACCTCTTGGCTATAATTCATGCGTAGCCAAGCACACTTTCTGTTTATTAAAAGTGCAGACCCCTGTAAAATATTATAAAAGGCGCAAGTAAAATCTAGAAGCTCAGTTAAAGTCATTTTTGGAAGCTTCTAGAAACATTCCTACGGTGGAAAGTCCGCTCCATTCATGTTCATGCATCCCATCCAATAAGGAGCTAACCCCTTGATGTAAGGAACTAATCCCTTTGAAGGAGGATTCTATCCCTTCTTGTATGGAGCTGTAACCTCCTCTCTTTCACTATAAAAAGAGGCATATGGCAACCTCAAGGGGTTACTATTGATGAGTTGAATTTTTAGTATTGTTAGAGGCGAAGTGCTGTTGAAACTTAGACCCTTTTAGCTGAGATTTCATGTGGGAAGGATTACATACCTATATGTATCTTGGTTGGAAGAGTGCAAGGCTGATCAGAGCAAAGGAAATGCCTGTTTCGGACCCCAAGAATGCCTATATGACATCAAGGCGAACACAGTTGTAAGGCTCTTCCTTATTTAAGTTAATACAAATAAATCCATTTTTCTCAATAAGCTGTCAATTGATTGGTTTATTTTATGGATTCCTTGATCACCATAATGGATATGATTTATGAATGTATGCTATGCAGGTGCTATATGATGTTTGATTTTTTTTTATTTCAGATCTTTGAATGAAACTCTTTCGAGCGACTGAAAGACTACTACTGCAAACAAGCATTGGATCAAAGGTAAGATCGTTAAACCTTTATAGCATTTAATTATGAATCAAAATATATCTAGAGAAAGATAGTTTTATTTGTCTGTTTGTTGCTAGATGTTTGTAGGACACTTGGGAGGTCTGGTTCTTGATTGATGTATACTGGTTTGGGTGGCTTAGTTTAATTTTTCTGTACTTTGAAAAGTTTTGAAAACTTTTGTTTTCTTGAAGTTTTCTGATCTCCGCACTTTTCATTCACGCACAGTGTGGTCATCTTTGCAATGTTCTTGAGTAACCAGTGCGGTACCACACCTGTTTACTCTGGAGCCTGTGAACCCTGGGAAAATTTTATGAAAACTTAAAATTTCCTTTTCAGGCTTATTCCAGATTTAATTTAGGATTCTTAGCATCTACCCAGATCTGTATTTTTTCTGTCAAAAAACCTTGCTTATGAGTTTCTTTTAGCAAATTTTTCATCTCATCAATCTCTGTTAAGTTAATTGGGTGTTTTGAGTCTGTTTTTTGAGAAATTATTAATTTGATTTCCTCTGGTCATTACTTGGAGGTTTGTCTCAGTCTTTTCACAATTTTGCATCTTTTTGCTTTTGTTTTTGCAAAAAAATTTCCCTTTGAGTGTTTTTATTTTTTGATATTTGGAACTCTCACCCAATTTTCTTTACTTACACTTGATTGGTTCTTAGATTACATTAGAATCATCTTGTGTTTGAGAATTCTCTTGCATAGATCACATTGCATAATTAAAATTCTCATTTTCAGAATATGAATGAAAAATGTGCATAGATTACATTTGCATACTTTTCAAGTGAATTGTGCATATATTACAACTGCATAGTTTACATTCTGGAAAAATAAATTGTAGATTTAGTTTGTTTTCTTTGATTTGAATTTACATGTTTTTATGCTTGTTTTAAAAACACAAAAATAAAATAAATATTGAATTGATTAGCATTAGTTTTTCTTGATGAAATTAGTGCATCAGAGAATTTGTTATATTTTCTCTTATTGATTAATGTTTTGCATTGTTGGAAGTGAATGGAAACTCTCTCCTTACTTTAATTAGGATTCATCCAATTGAAAATATTACATTATCATATTTGATTACATTCAGTTTTGGGTCGGGTCATAACACCATTGGTTTTGTATCCATTTATCCTTTGAGTAATAACAACCTAAATAACATAGCGCTTTATAAAATTCATCTAGTAATTTTTACATTTTTAGGTATCTTTCCACCAACATAGCTTAGTCTAGTGTCTTGGAATAGGTTTTAGTTAACTCTCCAAGACAGTAAAACAAACAAGTAGTCAATATTGCGGTAGGAAAATTCCAATAGTGGCATGTATGCTCTGGGAAGCTCCTCCTAAAGGAGTCAAGCACGAGATCATATCTGAACCAGTGAGGTAATCAATCCTTCATCATTGGGAATGATAGCAGATAAACATGTATTAACAATAGTAAACCTCAGATAGACCATTTTCGAGGAGCTTGGGGTCACTTGTCTGTATACCTTGGATTATGTCAAGAAGCCTTCAAGGGGATTGAGCTTTGTTACTTTTCCCTTGCGTGTGTATTGGATCGTAGACTGTTCCCCCAGGTATATTTGTTCCTATTGGTGACCTTAGTGGCCATAAAATTTAGGATTCTTTCCCAAGGTGACGGTGGAGGGAAGATCCCACTGTACTTGGAACAGATGTTGGCTAGACTCACTTTGACTCTCCGGAGGGTTATCCTCACTTGAGATGGTATAGTGGAGGAATTTGCACCAGTCTGTTTCATTAAGAAGGTTGTCGGGGTAACTATTCCAACCACCATTTCTGCATTAAAATTCTACGATTTTGGATTTCATCACCAACTAGTGTTTTAGTGCGGGAATCTACTGTTTGTCTATGGTTTGACTCCTAGATTTGATAACGCGTGTTCATTTGTTTGTTTTTACTATTAGAGACCATAGGTGTGAATTGTGAATTTTAATTGTTAGGTGTGAATTGTGAATTGTTAATTTTAGTTTTAAATTGTTAATAAAATTCACTGAGGTTGAATATAGTGACAACTGTTCTGAAATTTACCAACCAAGGAATCCCTCTTAATGAGAATCCTAGTACTTTTCCTTTCTTTGGAAATGTTGGTCCTCCTTATATGGCTACATTTTCATTAACTGGATTTACAATAGGTTTACCAATATGGTTATTTTCAACTTCGTTGGCCCCTAATACTTCAATTGTTCCACATCAACTAAATGCTTCACCTCAACAGAGTTCACCATCTAAACATCACCAACCTCATGTTGACCCTTTACCTTCTTCGCCTAATATTTATTCCTCCATTTCTTCCTCTTCGCTTGGTAAAAGCCTTGACGCTAGTAACCAGGTGGCTAAGAAGAAGAAGAAAGGGAAGAAAAAGAAGAAGCAAGCTAAGAAAGAAGTCAACCAACCAACCATGGCTATAAGTGTTAGTAATGTTGAGGAAACCTCCAACATGCATCGTAAAACCAAATTCCCTTACAAGATTTGTAAGGGTGACCACTTCCTTATCAATTGTCCTGGTCTTCCAAAGGTCTTAGAAGTATGGTCCGAACATTCTCATCAACTTACCATTGATCCATCAACCAGTGATAGTCAGGTTCCTGGGAAAAAGGGTAAAGTTAGGTTTCCTTATAGGTTATGCAAAGGGAGTCATCAAACTCACATTTTCCCTCACATGGATGAAGCATAAAAATTGTTGGAAAACCTTACTATTTCACAGCAAGAACTTCCAACTGGTTACTGTCAAATTTCTCCCAACCTACCATCAACTGACGGAGTGATTGATCTGATTCCAAATACAGTCAATCCCACTCTTCCATTGGAGAGTGAAACTCATATCACTCAGGTTGATGATCCAATAGTTGATCAAGTGGTTGATTTGATTTCACATTCGGTCGATCCCACTCTCCCTAAAGAGAGTGAACTTCATACCACTTAGGTTCTTCTTGTTACATCAGATTCTTCTATGCTAGGGGGCATTTCACCTGTTCCTATAGAACCCCCTCCATGTACAGAGGTCTTTTCCTTTTATTGGAATAGACTGATAGAATCGCATATTCCTTCCTCTATCCCTTTCCAAATCATTGTGAAGGTTGGTGGTATGAACATATGACGCACACATGTAGATGAAGGTTCTTCGGTTAGTATTTTTAAATCCTAAACTACTTGGAAAGATTTGGGTTCCCCTTAGCTTGTGCCTGTTACGCAGAATCTAAAAGCTTTTAACAGAACCGTTAGTGAACCTTTAGGGATCCTTCCTAAGTTTTCTATTACTTTGGAAGGTAAAACTGCCTGTATTGATCTTATGGTAGTTCGAGGCCCCTTGGATTTCAATTTACTCCTTGGGCGAGACTATTTTTATGCAATGAAAGCTTTCGTATCTACACTCTTTCGCGTGATGTCTTTCCCTCACAATGGAAACATTGTGACTGTTGACCAGCTTTCATTCCCTAGTCTTGATTCGACTACCAATAATCCGACACCCCTAAAATTTCCTTCTACTAAAGTGGTATCTACCTTGCCATGGGTTAATTATGTGGCAACCAATCCCACATTTTCAGTTACCAATGCAAGCGAGCCTCTCACTGTTTGCTCGACTTCCTATGACTTAGATCTGGTAATTGACATGGAAAAATCTATGGGATTAGTTGAACGCGATGTTCTTATCCCTTTTGAGTCCCTTGACATGTGTTCCTTTCATAGAACTGTTCTTCCATTTGATGAAGACTTCTTGGAAGCCATGATCGAGATGCATCCCTTGACATGTGTTTCTTATATTTGGAAGCCATGATCAAGAAGTCTGTGAGGATAGTTTCTTTTATTGTGTCAACCTCGTTAAAAAATGAAACATGTAGGTGAGGGTAGTTCCTTTTCCTGTGTCAACCTCATTAAAAAATGAATCAGTAGGTGTATTGTAGAGAGTAGATTGATAGATTAGAAATAAGTAGTTTCTGAGGATGGTTCCTGTTATTGAGTCAACCTCATAAAAAATGAATCAGGTATGAGGAAATTTCCTTTCACTCTGTCAACCTCGTAAAAAATGAATTAGTGGATCAAGAGGAAAGTTCCTTTTACTGTGTCAACCTCGTTAAAAAATGAATCAGTGGGCCATGAGGACAATTCTTTTCCTGCGTCGACCTCATTAAAAAGTGAATCAGTAGGTTATATAGGTAGATTGTAGAGAGTATATTTGAAGACAGTTCTTTTACTATGTCAACCTCGTTAAAAAATGAAACATGTAGGTGAGGGTAGTTCCTGTTACTATGTCAACCTCATTAAAAAGTGAAACACGTTGCCATGATCATAGTTCTTTTCCTGTGTCAAGCTCGTTAAAAAATGAAACAAATCCTCCCCTAATTGAGTCGAGTCTTTGACTAGATCTTGTAAATGTTAAGTTGTATATTTAGGTTAGTTATTTTAGTTTTTGCATAATTTTCTTACAGTTTTAGGTCGGGTCTTTCATATGATCTTGTAAATGAACCTTCATTCCATCAAGCTATTAATTACCAGTAGTCTATTTAGTTGAATGAAATGAAGCTGGGGGGGCATGCGCTCTAGCAGTTACGCTTGGGGAGCATTAACAAACCAATCTCAAGCACAATTTTCCTACATTTCAAGCTTGTGTAAAAATGAAACCACTTTCGAGCATGATTTTTCCTTTGTTTCAAGCTTGTGTAAAAATGAAACCTATCTCAAGCACAGTTTTCCTACGTTTAAAGATTGTGTAAAAATGAAACCACTTTCAAGCATAGTTTTTCTTTGTTTCAAGCTTCTATAAAAATGAAACCAATCTCGAGTCTATTTCAGTTATTATTTTCAAGACTCGTTAAACTCATGAAAATCCAGAGATTATTTTGCTATCTTTCATTCTCGTAAAACACATGAAATGTCGAGTTCCTTCCGTCTTTTCCTATCATAAATTAAATTGAAAGTCGACCATATGAGTATATTTTTATCACTTTTTAGAACTCGATAAAATTTACAGAAAAATCGAAACTACTCAGTATAATTTTATCACTTTTTCGGACTCTTGAAAATTGCGAAAAAGCAAAACCTTGGAGTCCTCTTTTAAGCCCTTTTTAGACTCTCTAAAAATGAAAAGATTTCCGAGTACATGACTATTCGAACTCATTAAAGGAAATGAACGGTCATCCATTCAATATAAGTTTACCCCTTTTCCGGAATGAAATGGACTATTTACGAAAAAGGTATACGTTGAATAATCATGGTCAATAGAGTTCTCTCTTGCATTATTTTACCCTTTTTCAGGCCTGAGAGACTAAATTTACAAAAAATAACACCCATGGATTTTTCTTAATTTTTTTCTTCTGACTCCCTAAAAATTAAAAACACTGAGTTTCTCCTATACTGGACTCGTTAAAATTTAACAGTAAAGGACCTGTCAATTTAAAATAGGAACGGACCACTCCTTCTTAGGGTTAGATTTTAAACTAATTTGGACTCATCTAAAGGACGAGCTTATAAACAAGCAAATGTTGTTCTCCTCAAGCTTGTCAAAAATAAAGAGGTACTTGCCATAAATGGTGGGGGAAAAGAGAGAAAAATAGATTTGTTTGTTACACTTTTATTTATAAAAGAATTACACCACTCTTGAACACGACACTTTTTGTCACACTTCCACCTGGGTTGGGAAATCCTTTGCCTATCAGTTAATCAAACCACATTGAAAGTATTCAGCAGGTTTCTAGGTATTATCTTAGGGCAACTGTCACCAAAAAATCTGCAGTGTCGTTATGTGTTCAAGAGGACAGTCAAACAACCCATTCATCTGCAAACACTTGTCTCCATTCACGTTGACCATCCCTGAGTTAGTCCTTGCAAAAAATTTCTTCAAAACTTGATCTATGGTTTTGTGTCGTGAGAATGCTTACGATGGATCGCTTTCTATCGACGACAGCTCATCATCTAGGAAGTTGATCTAGAATCTGTCAATACCTTGGAATCTGCATGCCTTAATGGTAGGCTTCTCACCTTCGACGACAGGTTACATCATTGACCTTTGATCGAACAATTCCATGAAATATTCGACTTTAGATCACTTATTCACATTTCATGGATTGTACTGAGTACTTTGAGAGCCATTTTCATTATTGGTGGTTTCTCTCACACTTGTTAACAGTTCATATCATTGACTGGTAATCAAGTGGTTTCTAACATGTTCGACTTCAACACATTTAATCACATGGATAGAATTGTATTAGTTCGGGAAGCAGAAATCAAGACCCTGGCTCTAGTTTCCACCATCCAGGCTGCGAGGAGTTTTATTATTCACTATGCAGTAGACAATTTATTACATATGGCTACGCCCATGCTGTGTATACACTATTGATGTAATATTAAAATCATTTATGTATCAGAACAAGTTTAGTTAGTTTTGATCTAAGTATGGGAATGCCTACCTCAGCGATGATATATATATGTGTGTGTGTGTGTGTGTGTTGCGTTGAATGTTTTTACAGGATTCCAACTGGGGTGCCCACAGGCTGATACTTGAAATGATAAAGCACATCACTCTTCAAATATTCTCAGATTTCGCACTTTAGGGGGGAATTTGTTACATTGAAATTTGTCACCATGAAATTTTAGTATTCCCTTTGAAGTCTACAATATCAAAGTTCCCAAAGTAAAGCCTTGAAACTAAGAGAAAATCTCATAAATTCCTTAAAACTCTGGTACCGCACTTTCTCCTAGTTTTGCCTGTGGTCCCGCACCTCTTGGCTATAAATCATGCATAGCTAAGCACACTTTCTATTTATTAAAAGTGCGAACCCCTACAAAAGATTAGAAAAGGCACAAGTAAAATCTAGAAGCTCAGTTAAAGTCATTTTTGGAAGCTTCTAGAAACATTCCTGCGGTGGAAAGTCCGCTCCTTTCATGTTCATGCATCCCATCCAATAAGTAGATAACCCCTTGATGTAAGGAACTAATCCCTTTGAAGGAGGATTCTATCCCTTCTTGTATGGAGCTATAACCTCCTCTCTTTCACTATAAAAAGAGGCATAGGGCAGCCTCAAGGGGTTACTATTGATGAGTTGAACTTTTAGTATTGTTGGAGGTGAAGTGCTGTTTAAACTTAGACCCTTTTAGCTGAGATTTCATGTGGGAAGGATTACATACCTGTATGAATATTGGTTGGAAGAGTGAAAGGCTGATCAGAGTAAAGGAAACGCCTGTTCCGGACCCCAGGAAGGCCTGTATGACATCAAGGTGGACACGGCTGTAAGGTTCTTCCTTATTTAATTTAATACAAATAAATCTGTTTTTCTCAATAAGCTGTCAATTGATTGGTTTATTTTATGGATTCCTTGATCACCATAATGGATATGATTTATGAATATATGCTATGCAGGTGATATTTGATGTTTGCTTGTTTGTGATTGCGGACCTTCAAAGGCAACTCTTTTGAGAACCTGAAAGACTACTACTACAAACAAGCATTGGATCAAAGGTAATATTGTTAAACCTTTATAGCATTTAATTATGAATCGCAATATATCTAGAGAAAGATAGTTTTATTTGTCTGTTTGTTGCTAGTTGTCCATAGGAAACTTGGGAGGTATGTCTTGTCCGTAAGAATGACTTATCCATCCAACACACCCCCAATGGGATCTCCCGATGAGACCTCCTCCCCATGCATGGCCTCCCAAAACCAATGAGGTCTTGGATCTGCTGCAAGTAGAAGTCTCTCTTTGAGGTGTGGCATGCTCATTGAGAGAGTGTCATCTAGAGAGGATAAAAATTTTCTCATCTCAAGATGCCTACCATTTGACATATATTCCTCCATGGATTCTTAAATGAAGCTAGCATCTGAATGTTCCCATGAGGAATGGGTCCTTATTTCTTCACTACTGCTTTTGGACAGCGCAGTGCAACCTTGTTGCTCTAGATTAGCAGTGAGTGATGATCCTGGGTCATACAACAATATATTTCCACAATCTTCTGAAGGATTTGTTGCAATAATAGAAAGTGGAAATGTAATCATACCTTGCTGGGCTTGGGAACACCTTGCATGGCTGCAAGAGTTCTTTCTTCCACTGTGTTAGCTCCCTCAACTGCTAATGTTGAAGGCTGCTCCTCCAAGGTTGTGACGACATTGATATAATTCTCCTTAAGAGGTGGTGAGGGATCCTCCTTCTCTAATTATTCTTCATCAAATCTCTTGATCACACTCTAAGTGAAATCTACAAGAGTAGATACTCTTGCATGACTTATGTGGCTGAACCACCAAGTGCTTTCTTTTCCCTTCATGTGCAGCGTCGCAATCTCTACTGCTTCTCTTTCTACCAGTGGATGTAGTATGAAGAACGCTGAAAGTTTTCTTATCCAAGTCCTTGCTGAATATGATCCATCAAAATTAGACAATAGACACCTATTTTCCTTCATTCTTCTTGTGCTGCAAGGTCTCCTTTCTTCCTCCAATTGAATGAACTGTGGGAAGGCTAGAGTCTCCTTGAAGGCTCTAGGTTGAGTCTTGTACTCAACAAAGTATCCACTTATAATCTGATGTTCCAACTTCCTTCCATGCTTCTTGTCTTCTTATTCATGAAAATGGGAAGTGCATGGCCCTTCCTCTTCTTAAAACCCTCTAGGAGTCTCTTGGCATCTCTTCTCCTTCATCATCTTAACCTCCTGGGAGAGGTTCTTTCTGGATCTAAAAAGTGATGAGAGTAAACTCATCATCTCCATCATTCTGATCTTGCTCCTTCTGATAGCTGGAACTCACAGGCTGAGCCAAATATCATGCTATGATACCATTGTAATATCCCCAAATTGGGAATGTATACAACAATCAGAACACCTTAAGATGTTCCAAAGTTGGAGCTTTAGAAATCCATGCACATAGTAGTTTAAATCAGCCCAAAATATTTAAAGGAACATCTAACCATAAAATGAATGATCACCAGCAATAATATGACCTATACACTCTTTCCAAAGTGGGAAAATGCAACAATAGGAAATAAAATGGATGTATTTAGAAAATAACACTATATCTGTGAAAAATGGGACTTGGATCCCTTAGAATATACAATATACAACTCACATCCAGAATTGGAGCCAAAAAAAATGCTTCTAGCCAAGTTAAATAGGTCTCCCCAACCCAATGCAGCTCAAATAAGCCCAAACCCCATGACTTTGCTGAACAGAAATTACTGAAGCATACAAAAACGTTATTCTAATGATGGTTTATGCAAAAAATAATGAGAAACATCATATCTAGAGTGTACAATCATCCACTAGCTGAGAAAAGTGGAGATCTCTTCCTTTTTATAAAAAATAAGGATAACCCAGCAGGGGCTTAATGAAAATACAAGTATAGAATGACAGATCTACAGAACTATATCTGAAAAACATAGTATACGGTAGCTCTATATATATGTAGCTGAAAATGTACAAGAAATATAAGGAGAATGATGTACAAAGCTTTCCGGGAGAAGGGTTGGCCCTTCCTCCAAGGAATAAGCTCACAAGCAAGGGTTCAAACCATGCTACTGCAACACTATGAAAAATAACGCAGTTCCTGCAAAGGAATATGCAGTAGATGATGGATAATGCTTTATCCACATGCCAAGATGTACAAGATGCTCATAAACCTTCTTTACAGATCTTGCAAAGGAAGGGAAGCTCCCTCCTCTAAAAGATAAGCTTAGAAAGTGGTGTTGGGGACTTTCCACTGCAAAACCCTGCAACACAGCACTATACTCTACAGAAATAACATTGTGGTTGAAGGAGAATTCTTGGCCTCAAGCCTGAATGTGGAAAAATAAAGTACAATACTCCTTCAAGAGGCTTCTCAAGGAAGGAGAAGGATTCCTAAACAGGAGATCCTTGTGCTAAATAGCACTGTAGCTCTGCTAAACAGCAAGAGGATGCAAAAAAAGTCCATGCAGACCAAAATGAATAATATCCAATCTAACCCCAGATGGCTGCCATCCTCTTCCTTATAAAATTTGTGAGCCTCCTCACCTTGGGTCCCACCCATTAGGGTTTCAACTCCACATGAGCAATCTCCCTCCAAAATTACGTTGTACCTTCCACTCCTCCATACTACGTTGTATGATTTGGTCAAGGTTTACCTCTTCATTCTGCTTCATCCCTTTTCACACTCAAGTGCCTTCAATCTAGCTCTCAAATGTTTCTCTATGCTGATCCTTATTTACACTAAACTAGTTACATGGATGATCTCCTCCTCTTCATGCATGCATGCTGACTTAGTCAAACTTGAATTTGTCCACAAGCAAAAATTCCTTTTCACACAAGTGGGTGTGAAATCCAGCTACTATAATGATCCCCTTTCACACCAAGAGGGTTTTTATGCTGATTCTAGTTAAGTATGGGTCTCCTCCCCCATTTATTCATCTACTAAGTGCAAAAATAAAAAAATAATATTCCTCTTAGCTGCTTGCTAAAGTAGGAATATTACAGTAAATCCAAGAAATTCTCCATGCCAATGATAGATCATACCCAATAAATTAGATGCATACACCATAAATGCCAAAATTAGTGATGAAAACATACATGCAAATCGATACGTGCAATAAAAAATCATTGTAGTTGTTGATCCCGATGTCCACTTGCGCTTTCCTACTCTTCCTTTTTCTTCTTTCTCCAATTCACCAAGCATGCCACACTCACCAAGAGTGCTCCAAAAAAACTCTAAGTATCCAAGAGTATGAGAGAGAGAGAGAGAGAAAATAATATGAGCTCCAAAAAATGCACTTAAAAAATCCTACCAACTGATCCTCATAAGCCTTTTTATCAATGTGGCTTTTATTTCTTCATTTTCAATTATTTTCCTTCATTTCCTCCTCACATGCAACCTTTGACCTTTGACCTTCCTTTTCTCCTAATTTCCATTTTTTTCATAAATAAAATGACAATTAATGCATCATGCCTTTCCAATGCCTTTTCCATTTCCTTTTTCAATTTCCTTTAGCCATAATAAAATGAATGGACACCCTCTAGGATTCTTTTCCCACCATTCAGCTTGGAATACGTGTCCCATCACCATGGTCCTATATATTTTTACATAGATTTTCAACCAGGGCTGTTACAGTCCCATTGTAATAAAATTTATCCATTCTTAGAAGTTTCTATATTTCAATGTTTCACATGTGATTAAATGCACGGGCGTGGCCATGCCACCCCTCTAATTTAATGCACATCATTCAGTCTGTTGCTAAGGTGGCGAGAACTAATTCCCCTACCACTGCCATCCACACCCCCAACGAGGAGTTCTAGTATTCATATTGCATTCCACTTTCTATTATGTATGATTATAAAATCGAAAATAAATATTTTGGATCATCCATCTATGAGACTAGGGGCCATCCACTCTCAAGACTTCTACCCTAGTTTGTGCAACACAAATTGGCTAGGAAATCAACAACTCAATTCTTAGTTCAATGAGTATGGTGTTAGAGTCATGTAATTTACAGTATCACAAGGTGACTGATTATTTATTATATTTTTTATACTGAAAATAATATTCCATGGCTATCATTTATTTTCAGAAAGAAAGGGAAATCCTGACTGTCAAGAGCTTCAAAGGAATCAGTCTTCCTTTCAGCTCAGTTACAATAGGAAAGTGCTGCTAATTAAGTGTGAGGGTGAGTAAACTCCATACTGCCCCCATTCATTCCATATAACCTCTTCCTACCCTTCATTTTTCCTATATTTGAACTTCAACGCTTTGAATCCCATTTTGACCCCTTGACCCACATACTTAACCTTTCGGACTTATCACTTTATAAACCCACATATATAAAAGTCCAAAGTCTTAAATACTATATCTCTGCCCACCCATCAAGCAGCCGTGGCATATAACATTATACCATAGACCTTACCCCCTCCTTGCCTTTTTCGCATTCACACTCTTTACTATTACGTAGCCAAGTTCTTCACCTTACAACTTTGTCGACATGATATAGTGGTACCCTTTCAAGACACATCACCCCTTCCCTGCATTGCATCGCATTGCAAATACTATTTCAGATATTGTGAAACTTAACTTATCGCATCTCCACTAAACTTTAATCCTTGTGATTGTCGATGTGTGATAAGCTTTAAAATCTGTGGTATGCGATAAAATTTAAAAATTGTGGTATGCGATAAACTTCAAAATCTGCGGTATGCGATAGACTTTAAAATCTGCGATGTACGATATGGATGGGACCCGATCACATATCGCGCTTCGCAAGTTTAAAATGTTAGCACTAAGAAATATGGTAAAGTTTGCGATTTGAGGGTTGCGAGCAGGCCCACCACTCTTTTCCACGTCACCTCCATTCTCACCACACGTCGCACTTTGTGAGGTTTAGCACTTTCCTATGCCCATAACAAAACCTTTCCGACTTACGATTGCGATGCGGGCTAGGTCCCACCTTCCTGCCACGTCACCTCCCCTTCCCTACACTTCTCACTTCATAAATATTAGAACTTACCTCCCACTGCTCTTAACAAAAAATTGCGATATGCAGGCTGCGGTCGGGTCCCACCTTTGTGCCACGTCATTCCGCCTCTAGCCACCCTCCACCTTTCTGCCTCCTCCACTCCTCTTCCCCACATCTGATGACCCTTATCTAGTTTCGGCTC
Organism: Pinus albicaulis; assembly: GCA_034641835.2. Lineage (NCBI taxonomy): Eukaryota > Viridiplantae > Streptophyta > Pinopsida > Pinales > Pinaceae > Pinus > Pinus albicaulis. The sequence continues at coordinate 1,309,527,711 of CM076583.1, read as the reverse complement.
CCCCGTAGCATTCGAACTTTATCATGAGGGGGGGAGTCTGAAATGGGCGGTATCCAATACCACCCACTCCTCCACATGTCTTCCCCTCGTCATTTCGCACCCCCTCTCCGATGCCACTTACTGTCCACAACCCCTCCAAAAATGGTTTTTTACTATTTAAACGAAATGCCCCCGCTACTCCACGTCCGCCAACCAATGCCCTCCACTGCTCTGTCGTGCCAAATCCTACCACCGTGCCTCACATAGCCATTCCACACCATGCTCGTCGAAATTTTTGGATTACTACTGTGCATTTCAAGAGGAAGGAAATGGGTTGTCCATTTCATAGCTCCGCCAAAAAGAGGTTGTTTCAGAAGAGGCTAGGGAAGTTAGAAATAGAATTATAGTCAATACACTCTGCTCAGCAACCGCTTTGCACCAAGGCAAAGCCAAGATGTTAGAGCCGTCATTGCCTCTTCAGAATCATTCGAACGAGACTATGTTCACTCTACAATTAATAACGGACCTCTAAAGCCACTGATGTGACCAAAATTGTCTTATCACCACCTGCATGGTTCCACATGGAAAAGGTTTAGTTTTATTGTAATTAAGAACTATCATTGTAAAAAAGAGAGGAACCAACTTAAGTTTTTTGTATAAATACTACATACATTAGCAGTATGAAGGAGGTCTTGAAAGGGAAAAAACCATTGTAATATATTTTGCTGGTTATAAGCACTCTCTTTTGGATGAATGAATGTATGTTGTTTTCCAGATTCTTGTGTTATGATCTGTGATGAAGTGCTTCTCCCATGTAATTTGAGATTCTTCTATTTTACATACTATTTTATTTCTTTACTGCGAATAGAAACTTTTGTGTAGGATTTACCATAGGGTACCTTGCTCAGTCTTGAAACAATACATTATGTTTTCCTCTAAGACTTGGATGCAGAATTCAGATACGGTTTGCTCTGCATCCATGTTGAGACTGGAATGTAGAATTCAGAGATGGTCTACTATGCATTCCTGTTAAACCTTAATCTCCTCCTCTTTTCCATTTCACAATCTTTAAAAATCCATTGACATGGCTAGCTTGCCTAGTTGCACCTGACCATCAGTTATCCATATACTTGAGTTTTTTTACACCTGTTTGAATCCATAGCCCAATGGACCTCTTCTGTTGCCTCAACCAAACATATTCAAACAAACCTATACACTAATAGCTAGCCTAAAATTCCCCTCTAAAAAAATTTATATCTAACAGAGAGAGCTCTCTCTGAGTCCAGGAAGGCTAGGTCCTAGATTCCAAAGTTGGTTTGATGTTTCCCTCCATAGTTTTGTCTTTAGCCTTCAGAATTATAGAGTGACAAAATAATGGCGACTCCACTGGGGATGAAATTTATCTTGCTCAGAAAGAAAATTAAAGTTTAGATCTGATTATTGGTGGTGGACAGTGGCCAGACACAAGAAGGTTGCATCATTCACTTGGCGACTCCATGATTCAAAGAACCTAGCTTTTGTGCATTCATGGCGACTCCACAACATACTGACTAGAGTTCTTGCTGAACGAAATGACAAGCTTTGTGGAAAACCTTCTACCTAATGAAGTTTTAAATACATTCAGGAATCAACTATCAGAATTTCAGCTTGATGAAGATTTTCTGGCAGCTGTCTTTCTCATTTTGAGGTCAAGAAAATTTAATCTAGAAGCTAGAAATTTTTTTCTGGAGATAGTTGTTGAAATATATGAAACTGATATTGAACTTTTGAATTCTCAAATTCAGTCGTATAAATTATAAGATCCTAAAGAATTCCTGGAAATTTTTCCTTCCCCTAAGTAAGAGGAAATTGTACTACCTCTTGACTTACATATTGAGGATGATTGTGCTTTCAAGTCCCAGACTGAAGATGTGGTTTCAAGGTTTAATATTGGGGATACAACTAACGAACTAGTCATTGAAGGCCTAGAATCAGGTATTATACATCATGCTTTAATTGATTGTATAGAAGAGTATATGAAGGTTCTTTTTAGTTCAAGTTTTCAACCATGTATTCTCTATAAAGATCAAATACATCAGCAATTGCCATTACATAATATAAATTTGGTTATGAGGACACATAACCAAGTTATATTGTTGATTGTACTGACATACAGTCAAGTTGTCCATCTGTTTCTATTGCTACTTGACTGGCTGCACTGGCATTATTGTATCATTTAAAACAGTAGCAATTTTAGTAGAATAGGGTAGGTAGGTGTGCAAATAAGCTTAGTACTCTGAGCATATTTCTAGTTCTAGTTTCAGTTTGCTTCCCAGTTGTTAGTGCAAGTATTTTCTAGACTTCAGTTTGTAGGGAGTGTTGATTTTGAACTAAGACTACTCAGCCACAAAGGTTTTAGTAGCAAATTAATTTGCAGATTTGGAATCAGCCCAATGGATCAGGCTACTAGTCTACAATGTTCTTGACACCTTCTGAAGGAGCTACCATCCCCAGCTAGAGCCACTGTTGGAGTCCTGTAATTTACAGTATCACAAGCTGACTGATTATTTCTTATATTGTTTATACTGAAAATAGTATTCCATGGCTATCATTTATTTTTAAAAAAGAAGGGAAATCCTGAATTTCAAGAGCTTCAAAGGAATCAATTTGCCTTTTAGCTCAGTTGCAATATGAAAGTGTTGCTGATTAAGTTTGATGGTGAGAAAACTCCATACTACCCCCATTCATTCCATATACCCTCTTCATACCCTTCATTTTTTCTAAATCTGAACTTCAACGCTCTGAATCCCATTTTGACTGCTTGACCCACATAAAATTTCGAAGTCTTAAATACTATAGCTCTGCCCACCCATCAAGCAGCCATGGCATATAAAATTATACCATAGACCTTACCCCCTCCTTGCATTTTTAATATTCACAGTATTCACTATTTCACAGCCAAGTTCTTCACCTTATAACTCCACCGACGCGATATAGTGGGACCCTTTCAAGCCACGTCACCCTTTCCCCACATCGCATTGCATCGCAAATACTATTTCACATATTTTAAGACTTAACTTACTGAATCTCCGCTAACATTTAATCCCTGCGATCACTGATGTGTGATAAACTTTAAAATCTGTCGTATGCGATAAACTTTCAAATCTGTGGTATGTGATAAAATTTAAAATCTGCAATATGCGATCAACTTTAAAATTTGTGATATGCGATATGGGTGGGACCCGATCACATATCACACTTCACAAGTTTAAAAAGTTAGTGCTAAGAAATATGGTAAATTCTACGTTTTGTGGGTTGCGGGTGGACCCACCTCTCTGTTCCATGTCACCTCCATTCTCATCGCAAGTCACACTTCGTGAGGTTTAGCACTTGCCTCTACCGCCCATAACAAAACCTTTCTGACTTGCAATTGTGATGCAGATCGGGTCCCACCTTCCTGCCATGTCACCTCCCTTTCTTCGCACTTCAGACATCGCAAATCTTAGAACTTACCTCCCATTGCTCTTAACAAAACACTGTGATCTGCGAGCTGCAGTCCGGTCCCATCTATGTGCCACATCATTTCGCCTCTAACCGCCCTCAAGATTTTTGCCTCCTCCACTCCTCTTCCTCACATCCAATGACCCTTATCTAGTTTCGACTCCCCCACAACATTCAAACTTTATCATTAGGGGGGGAGTCCGAAATGGGCGATATCAAATACCATCCACTCCTCCACGTGTCTTCCCCTCATCATTTCTCACCCTCTCTCTGATACCACTTACTATCTACACCCCCTCCAAGAAAGGTTTTTTACTATTTAAACAAACCACCCCTTCTGCTCCATGTCTTCCAACCAATGCCCTCCACTGTTGTGTTGTGCTGGCTCCTGCCACCATGCCTCACATATCCGTTCCACACCGTGCCCATCCAAAGTTTTGGATTACTACTGTGCATTTCAAGAGGCAGGTAGTGGGTTTTCTATTTCCAAGCTTCACCACAAAAAAATCCGACGCAGAAGAGACAGGGGAAGTCAGAAACAGAAGTAAGGTCAATACACTCTGCTAAGAAATCACTTTGCACCAAGGCAAAGCCAAGATTTCAAAGTCGTCATTGCCTCTTCAACATCATTCGAACCAATATATGATCACTCTGCAATTAATAATAGACTGCTAATGCCACTGTTATGACCAAACTTGTTTTATCACCACCTGCATGGTTCCACTTGGAAAAGGTTTAGTTTGATTGTAATTAAGAATTATCATTGTAAGAAATAGAGGAACCCACTTAAGTTTTTGTATAAATACTGCATACATTAGCAGTATTAAGGAGGTCTGGAAAGGGAAAATACCATTGTAATAGATTCTATTGGTTATAAGCACTCTCTTTCGGATGAATGAATGAGTATGTTTTTTTCCAGATGCTTGTGTTATGATCTGTGGTGAAGTGCTTCTCCCATGTAATTTGTGATTCTTATGTTTTACATACTGTTTTCTTTCTTTGCTGCGGATATAATTTTTTTTGTAGGATTTACCATAGGGTACCCTGCTCAGTATTGAAACAATACATTATGTTTTATTCTAAGCCTTGGATGCAGAATTCAGAGACGATCTACTATGCATCCATGTTGAGAGCATAATGTAGAATTCAGAGACGGTCTGCTCTTCATTCCTGTTAAACCTTAATCTCCTCCTCTTTTCCATTTCACAAGCTTTAAATATCCATTTAAATGGCTATATTTCCTTGTTACACCTGACCATCAATTATCCATCTATCTGAGTTTGTTTACACCTGTTTGACTCCATATCCCAATGGCCCTCTTCTACTGCCTCAACCAAACATCTTCAAACAAACCTATGCATTAATAGCTAGCCTAAAATTCCCCTGTAAGAAAATTTATATCTAACAAAGAGAGCCCTCTCTGAGTCTAGGAAGGCTAGGTCATAGATTCCAAAGTTGGTTTGATGTTTCCCTCCATAGTTCTGTCTTCAACCTTCAGAATTACATAGTGAAAACATATGGGACAAAATAACATAGCTAAATGATTGAATCAATTTTAGAATTATGTGGATAAAATCAATGAGTCTCTAGCTCCTTATGAGTTTTTCAACAGAAGTTCCTTGGATAAATTTCCGAGCAACGTGGATGGCCAAGTGAGAACCCCCATCAATTTGTATCTTCATAAACCTCGTAGATAGATATAGTTTAGGACTGTACTGCAGGGCACACAATTTGGACTCATTTTTGTTCGTGATCTCATAGTTGGTTGCATAAATCATGAGGAATTAGTGTCTCGATTCCTTGATGATTCCTCCCATTCTTGCTGGACTTGGGTTATCTTTGGAGGTTCCATCAAAATTTAACTTAAAAAAAAAACCTTAGAGGGAGGGGAATAGGTAAGGAGGGGGTATATTCCAGGAAGTGGGGTAGATCATATTAGAATGATAATTCAATATTGGGCATGATGAGAACTTCTTAAGGTCGACTCTTCTAGTCATCATGATTCCATATTTCTTCCAATATTTTTTCTTTAATGTTGTGCGTGATAGTTACCCATGTTCTTTCCACAGACATTGATTCATACTTAAATATGTGTTTGTTCCTCTCCTTTGAAATGGTCCAGAACATGAATCCCAATACCATAACCTAGGATCGATTGACTACCAGGAAATGGAATACATACTGCCTCCATACCTCCAATGTCTCAAATATTGTAATATTCCTAAATTTTCACATGATATTTGGAATATTAGAGTTCTTAATAAAACTTAATTAATTAAGCAAATAAAAGGTTGGAGGGACCCATAATCCTCAAATATGAATAATATCCACTTTTTATGTGTGAATGTGGATTATTTAGACAATATATCTACATAATGGAGTAGTGGAGCAGCTACTAATGTGAATGGAGTGGAGATCATGTCTCATTAATGAGATAGATCATGGAGGTCGAAGCAGCCAACTGAGATCATAGAGGGAATCTAATGTAAGATCATAGAGCCTTCATTATGAAGTGATGGAGGAAGTAGTGCATTTAATGCACACATGATGGGGAGGGTGCACATTGCATGTAGACATGATGGAGGACTTGGAGAGACAGGGCAGTCAACCATGAAGGATTATGTCCACATGAACAACATACTTTAGAGGTGGGCCAGGGCTTCGGAAGGCTCATTTAAATTTCTGAAGATCAGTTTGGGAGGAGGAGGTTGTCTTCAGTATTTCAGCTGGAGAACGAGTGAATGATTATTCCTATCACCCTGGGCTTCAAGATCAGCATTCCCAGAGCCTCATTTTAGATCTGGCATTAGGCCAAGAGTTTTTTACCTCCTATCAGTAGTAGTCCCATCAAGGAGTGCGCAGTCCATCATTGCAGATCTAGAGGAGGAAGGAACTTTCTAACATTCCAGCTAGGAATCCTGTGAGGGATCATTCCATCACCTTTCCATCACGGTTTCCATCATCTTGGAACCTATTGCAGCACATTTCAACAATCATTGAGTCTCTCCCTCTTGTGCAACGCATTTTTCTTAGCAGCTGCATATTCAATTGCTGCATCTTGAAGGAGGAGGAATAAGGGATAAGATCTCAAGATTCTAGCTTGGAGATGTGAAGGAGGGATCAACCCTCAAAGCTCAGATTTATTTTTACATCATATTGCAGCCATCATATGATCAGATATGGCTTAGATCTACATACCTAGCAGTTGTAGAGCGAAACCCTAAGAGGGTGATTTTCCAAACTCATATATCTGGAAAACCCTTTTTGGGTTATCTTGGGTTTCCATCATAGTGCCCAGATCTTGAATCTTGGCATCATCAGAGCTCTTAAGCTCCATATATATGCATTTAAATTTTCAGCAGCTATATGTACATCATTAGCAAAAGGTACATCACAATATTTCTTCCTATAGCTCTCCAGTTACACAGTGCTTGTGGTAGCATGTTTGCAAGGTCATTCTAGGCCACTTCTTTGGCTAGAGTACCTCTCTTTGTACACTATTGTAACTGTAATCCATCTCTAATGAATAAAATATCTCACCTATTCTATCTACATATGTGTTGATCATAATATTTTTGTACATTTTCCATGTTTCAAATATTATGTTTGTGTATCAATGTATTATTCCATTTTGGAATATTATAGTGGTATCAGAGCATGATATTTGGCTCAACTTGTGGACATTATTGACAACATAAGAAAAGCATATAGTAGAGATATACTATAATGGAGGGATTAAGTTTTGCTACATCTTTCTTGAGAACTATGAAGGATCTCTCCAAGGAGATCAATGAAATGAAGAAAGAAAAGCAAAGCGAAACCTCAAGAACGTTTCAAGATGAAGAAGGTCCTAGTACTTCTTATTAGCAACAAAGAAGACTGGAGGATCATAGATCTCCTCATAGATCTACTATACCCACTTTCTTTGAAGAAGGTGAGTGGTATAGAAATGAAGAAAGAAGAGAACTTGAGACTCATAAGACTCTTAGTTTGTATCTTGAAGAGTACAAAGCATAGTTTAGATCATTCAAGGAGAATCTAACTCTCCAAAAATACTTAAAAATCAAAGAATAAAGAGGATCCTATAGAAACAATAGAAGAAAGAGGCACAATAGATTCTATTTTCCTACATTTGATGGATCTTCTTCAAGCACTGTTAAGGCTTGGAGGAAAGTGTTAGATTCATTTTTCAGGCTACATCTTGTGGCTGAAAGAGAGGTTGTCCAGATTGCAACACTTCCTGTTCTAAGTGAAGCCAATGATTGGTGGTTTGGTTGCATGGAGCATGAAAAGGTGACTAAATATTCAGATTTCTTTCACAAGTTGAGAAAGAAGTTTGATGTGAGAAAACCGGAGATGTTTCACAAAGAGACATTTCCTAAGGAAACAAAGGAGGACTTCATTCTTGTCACTCTGGACAAGGGGTCACTACATTCACCACTAGCTGTAGAGGTTCTTGTATCTGGAGAAGAGACACTTGCATATTTGCAAGATAGTATTGAGCTCTTGACATATAGAGTCCCATGCATGATTTAGGAGATGCATGAGGGAGAGGAGGTAGATTCCAGTGTTGGTACGATGATAGAAGGGTAGCCAACATCACTACAAGCAATGAGAGACACCATTGTCCCTGTAGGAGGAAATCTTATGGTCTTGCAAGAGGTTCGCACATATCAGTTGATCCAAGATATGCATCCACTTCCATCTCATATTATTTCAGTACATCTTATTGAAACTGATGGGGACATTCCACTGGGGCCAATGCATAAACAAGGGTTAGAACAACATGCTGATTTAGAACAACATCATATCACTACGAAAAGGACCCTTGATCTAATCAAGGAAGAGATGAAGAACCATCCTCGTTTTTCATTAATGAACTACATTAAACCATTTGAGTTGAAGTGTAGAGTTTTAGAAGATGGGACAAGTATGATCCTATGTACAATGACTGGAAATGAGTTCAGCATTGTACCTTTCTTTGAGACATCACATGTATCACCCTATAGATCTACAACACTGTTAATGAGCAGCAGTGAGAAGAGGAGGACCCATTCCTTATGGGAGCAATCATATGATAGCTTCATTCATGAAGCAATGGAGAGAAAGATGATATATGGTAGACATCTTGATATGGGAAATATTTTCCCCTTTCAAGATGACTCTTTCTCAATGAGAATCTCACAGCTCAAAGAGAAACTTCTACCTACACCAGATCCAAAACCTTATTTGTTTTGGAGGGCCATTGATGAGAAGAAGGTATCATTAAGAGATCTCATTGGAGGTGCACTTCAACATGTCATGAAGTGAAAAGTTATTCATCAGTTTGAGGATAATGGTATTCTACAAAGGGAATTTACCATGTTTATGCATAACATCATTCATCATCCACATTGGGATGAGTGGGTGAGGATGATAAGAAAGGGGTTGCATGACCACTTGTAGATATATGAAATGGGCCAGCAAGAAGCTTGGTTATGCTGGTTGCTCTTGGGTGAGTTTGGTTACTACCCAAAGGCTCTTATTTTTTGATCCATGCCTTGAATAACACTCATGTAATGAACAAGGAGGCATGGTTGTGTTGGCTTCTCTTAGGTGAGTATGGCTACCACACAATAGCTCATATTACTTTGACTCATGCCTTGTATATCAATGCTAGAATGCAGCAGAAGAATCCATGTTCACTTTGGTTGTCCTTAAGAGATTTTGGCCATCACATGACATCTCCTATTTCTGTGTGTTTTGTATTGTGTAGAACTTGACATGGTACTCTCATGATGTGTATTGATGGTGTTTTATTGTATTGGGTTGATGTGAAATTTAAAATGTCTATCAATATGTTTTTACTCCATGATGCACATGAGGAGGTGAGAAGGCAACAAGATATTTTGTTGCTTTGGTTTCTTTTGGGGGATTGTGGCTTGTCCATATTGTATGGTGGAGATGGAGGGTGGCAGCAAGAGGCCTTACTCTGGTGGTTACTATTGGGAGAATATGGTTTGACATCTTTGTCTAGCCATATGTCTCTATTTCTTCTTTTGCATAATGATGGAATGATGCTTGGATCCAACAAGGCCAACATGACTAAGGATGAGGGCATGTCAATGCTCAACCTACTTCATAAAGCATGGGTTGAAGAGATGTTTTGTGAGATGGAGCTTCTCCTTTGTGGGAAGAACCAATTTATATTATGTATCTCATGTATTGATGATGATGTTGGGTAGCTTATGGTTGTTGATTGGTACTTCTTGGAGAAATAAGGACATCTAACTATACAGTTGGAGGTCATTTTATAGAGACAACTTTGGAACCAAACATGCATAACACATTGCAGCAAATGGAGGAGGCCTTCCTTATGTGGATTCCATTTGGAGGGGAATATATGGCTTTTCATACAATTTTGCAGTTGCTTGAGGACAAGCAACAATTTTCTGGGGAGGACTGTAATATTCCTAAATTTTCACATGATATTTGGAATATTAGAGTTCTTAATAAAACTTAATTAATTAAGAAAATGAAAGGGTGGAGGGACACATATCCTAAAATATGAATAAGATCCACTTTTGATCTGTGAATGTGGATTATTTAGACAATATATCTACATAATGGAGTAGTGGAGCAGCTACCAATGTGAATGGAGTGGAGATCATGTCTCATTAATGAGATAGATCATGGAGGTTGAAGTATTCCACTGAGATTATGGAGGGAATCTAATGTAAGATCATAGAGCATTCCTAATGAAGTGATGGAGGAAATATTGCATTTAATTCACACATGATGGGGAGGGTGCACATTGCATGTAGACATAATGGAGGAATTGGAGAGATAGCATAGTCAACCAGGAGGATTATGTCCACATGAACAACACAGTTTAGAGTGGGCTAGGGCTTGGGAAGGCTCACTTTATATATAAAGGAGATGAAGGAAACATTGGAGGCAGGCTTCAATTTTTGATTTGATGATTTGTTTAAAGCTGGATTTCTTAGGTGACATTTCCATGCACTCTTATGTTGTTTAGCTAAGTTTGCAGTGTTTTTTAGCACAAGGTGTTTCCGATTGGGAATCCCACCCTTACCCAAGAGGGACTTGTGTGCCTACTCTAGGAAGGTTATTTCGAGCTTCCATTCATCATCAGGAATTGGTGCCACACTATTTCCACTCTCTACAAAACACATACCTTCAGGAATTATGCAATTTCTAAAGATTAGTTTGGGAGGAGGAGGTTGTATTCAGTATTTCAGCTGGATAATCGGTGAAGGATTATTCCTATCACCTTGGGCTTCAATATCAACATTCCCAGAGTCTCATTTCAGATCTAGAATTATACCAAGAGTTATTGACCTCCTATCTACAATAGTCCCATCAAGGATTGCACAGTCCATCATTGCAGATCTAGGGGAGGAAGGAATTTTCTAGCATTATAGCTAGGAATCCTATGAGGGATCATTCCCTCACCTTGAAATCACTATTTCCATCATCTTGGAGCCTATTGCAGCACATTTCAGTAGGCATTGATTCTCTCCCTCTTGTATAGCACGTTTTTCCCAACAACTACATATTCAGTCACTGCATCTTGAAGGAGGAGGAAGAAGGGACAAGATCTCAAGCTTCTAGCTTAGAGATATGAAGGAGGGATCAACCCTCAAAGTTCAAATATATTTTTACATCATATTGCAGCCATCATATGATCAGATCTGGCCCAGATCTATAGACCCAACAATTGTAGTGTGAAACCCTAAGATGGTGATTTTCCAAACTCATAGATCTGAAAAATCCTTTCTGGGTTATCTTTTGTTTCCATCATAGTGCCCAGATATTGAATCTTGGAATCATCTGAGCTCATGATCTCCATAGATATACATTTCCCTTTTCAGCAGAAATATGTACATCATTAGTAAAAGGGAGAACACAATATTTCTTCCTGTAGCTCTCCAATTATGTAGTGGCTTTTGTAGCATGTTTGCAACGTCATTCTAAGCCACTTCTTTGGCTAGAGTACCTCTATTTGTACATGGTTGTAAATATAATCCATATCCAATGAAAAAAATGGCTCACCTATTATGTCTACACTTGTTTTGATCATAATCTTTGTGTACATTTTCTGTGTTTCAAATATTATGTTTGTGTATCAATGCATTATTCTATTTTGGAATATTACAAAGATGCTATTGTGAGATCTGTCTACGTGGCAAAAAATATCATAAATTATATGCCAAATTGAATTAGATAAGTGACAATAATTAAGGAGGTGTTCCATTTTTTTAATTTTAACCAAACATAATAAAAATTGATGGGTCATGGACTCCTCAAAACTGGATTTTATCCCAAGTTAATATCCCCCTGTGTCCCACTAACCACAAAAATTGACTTACCTTCAACCATAAGTAATTTTTCAATATTTTTTTCCAAAGAGGTTGATAATCCAACCTATGATGTTCTAATAGTAATGAGTATTCTTATTTAAGGAGAACATCCCCATAATTTGGTATCCCCATCGCAATGTGTCCAAGTTATTGTCCAGGGGAATTTTCCAGGTCTGGAGTTTGTGATCTAGCACAACCCATTTTTACACATTGGGGATTCAACTAATCATTTTTCCTTTTCCAGGATCGCTAGTGTGGCTCCTTTACATCTTGTTTCCAAAAATTTGCAACTATGTAACACCTTTGTTCTATGGTAAAATCTATGATATCTCCCATATCATCCCTAGAAATGATTTTAGGCCTCTATTTCCATGCATCCAACCAGAATCATGTTGTACTTCCATCTCTTACTTCCCAAAAGGAATGTTTTTATAGTTAACTTATGTTATTTTTTTCCAAATGCCATATTGATGAACCTGTAGGTAGGTCCTCCACTCTTAGTTGTTCTAGCTAATTTTGGAAGGTTCCATATTTTTCTATCCCAAATCTACTTCCATAAGTTCGCTTCCCCTTAGATCCATCTCGACCACATTTTCACTCCAAGTTATTTATTCAATAGCTCGGGATCACATAATCCTAATCACCATACCATATCGGGGATACATAGATTCTTTCATGCTTCCTCCAATCTAGATTCGCAGTCATGGCTCCTTCCTCCCATTTTGACCGCTAAGACTTTTTGTAATGCATTTTGGCCATAAGTTACTCTTATGGCGTCATGCATTAGGGGGCATCTATTATTAGCTTAATTTTCTCCTTAGATTTAATGCACACGATCCTTTATATTGATGAAATTTTTGTTGATCTCTGGCCTTTCTTTTGAGCCATTTTTATGCATATTCACTCAGACCTAGTGTTGATTAGAGTGAAGATGTCATATCTTTATTGGAAGCCCTTTTCATCCTAGCAAATAACTTCCATTATTGATTGTTTTTTCCTAGCGAAGATGGATGATTCTAGATTCTTACATTCCATATGAGATTGGATTAGAGGATCATGTCTTCGAGTTGGGTTGGGTGCGTTATTAGAGAATCTTCTTAACTTCTCTTTACACCAAGAATCCATATTCATCCTCCTTCAGAGACCTCTATGGCTATTTATACTAGTGATTATAAAGGGTATTTCTAGTTAGTATTAGAGAGACTGAGAGAACTACAGTTTCCTTGATATCATATATTAGCCTCAATTTATCAAATATCCCTTATTGCACTTAGAAGAGGAGGTTATGTTGCAATATTGAGAAGAGGACTTCATTGAATGGAGGTATACACATTTGTATTTTCATTTACGATTAATAGATCTATGTTCCCTTCCTATATTTTCAAAAGGCTATTGTGGGTCTGGTTAGGGGTGTATGTGTGAAGGGTATTGTATTATTGTAGGTGGAAGCGAGATCTTCGAGTAGAAGACATTTTTCTCTATATCAGACTTAAGAGACATCACCGAACTACAAGGATGCCTTGTACCATCTCTCAAAACTTTATCTTATAGTAACATCTAAGAGTGTTTAGTATCATTACTTGTGTAGGGAGGAATCAGGGCTACATATTTTGATCTATTTTCACGATCACACACAAATATGGGTATATCATTAGCTGATATATTGGGTTAAAATTAGCCTACTGGCTCAGGAGAAATTCTCTCATAATAATATTCTTGATTGTTTCTATAATTTTTTTGCACCTACATCACTGTGGAGCTGCTTGATGGTGCCTTGGAGATGAAGAATGCTTGCAAGTGTTGTTTCATGCCCGCTTCTTTAATTTTTGAGTGCATGGAGATTTTATTCTCATTTTTGGCTTCTTGTAGACATGCTTCTTTCAGTGCTACCTGTTAGGGTCCTATAATAATATGATTCATAATTTTTTAATTGACTTTGATAGTCTTGTAAATATGTACATACCTTGCTTTCTGCAAGTCATTTTCCCATATTTGAAAATTAATAAAAAATGAAAAGAGGGTAAAAGTCCTAAAAGAAATATCAAAGGACTTAGAAAAGAGTAGACCCCAAAAGAAAAAGAGATAAAATAAGACCTGAAAGTGAGAAAGTCAAAATGACACTACTATTTACTTTTACTGCAAGAATAATGATTATGTGCAGATTGTCCAAAATTCCATAATCCATGATCAGTTAAAAAGCTTAATCTTAACCTTTCATGTTTGGGATTTAATGTTTTAGATAGAGAATAAAGATATGTCAAACAGTTTAAACTTGACAAATCAGTAGATAGTTAGAGAATAAATGAAGAAATCAACAGTTTAATCTGAGCCCTCAGATGAAATAAGGTTAGAATTAGATAGATTTATGATTTAAAAGAAAAATGGATTTAGGGTTGCAAACTTAAATGCACCCATGAAAATAAAGTAAAAAATGTTAAAATAATGATGGGTAGGTAGAAATCAGTTGTGCAAGACATGTAATAAAGCATCATCAAGTAAAATATTACTAATTTCCCCTCCCCCACAATGATCTAGTATTCTAAAACCTTCAGTTAAGAGGCTCAGATCATTTCTCTGACTTTTGTTTGGACCAGACCCAAGGCTTAATGATTGATTGGTTGAAAATATTGGATTCCCTACATAAAACCCATTTCACCAACATATTCACCCTTTTCCAAAACTATGAACCCTTTTCCTCAGCAAAACACCTTTTTTGCTTAGTGAAAGTAAAAACCCTAATTAATTAATTTCATTTTCATTCAAAAAACACCCAAAAACCCATAAAATGAATTTTATCCTAATTTCATGTGTAAAAAATCAAAATGGGACAAAACTATGCTTCATTTCCTATTTTACACTTTACTTAGTTTAAATATTATGTATTTTAATTCATTTCATTCATTATTTCTCCATTTCATTTTAACTCCTAACCTAAAGTACTAAATCCTTTATAAAATACCCCTCTTGTATATTATTAATTTCTTTATCTATTAATACCCCCAAAAAACCACTTATTTAAAATTTTAAACCTATGTTTATTTATCCCACATGCTAAATAAACCCCCACTCTTTTCCCATAGGTTTAAATATATCATATGATTTAATCCCACCCTATGGTTTTAAAACACTTATAAATGTTTTATTTACCATATAATATATATACTACCAATCCAATAAATCAATGTTTGTTTGCTATAAATATACATTGTAAATATTTAATACCATACCCGCGCCATTAGTTATTAACATTAGTTAAATGTTTTATTTTAAAACATTATAACATTACCCCGCCATATGAAATAAACAAAACACCAATTTATATATTTTAAACTATGTTTTAAAAACATTTCATTAGTCCCACCACATAATAAGAGCCTGGACCCCACCTCTTACCACTGAGCAACTTTCCCATCAAATTGCAGTTGTTCGGATGGGCCCTCCCAAATCCAACGATCCAAAGGTCATATTGCAAATTTAACTGCGCGATGAAAACATATTCCAAACTATGCGAAATGGTTTTTTTGCGCCCTTCTCCCTCCTCCACGTGGTCAAACCCCATTGGATCGCATCTGATCCAACCAAAACTATTTACCACTTATTTCTTGTGTGATAACTACCTATATTTTTTTCCTTTGAAAACCCAAAACCACTATCTGTCTGACATGACTGCCATTTAATGCAAGTTCGTCTAAACTTAAAATGCTCAATAAAACTCCTAAACTACGCCATTAAGCCCTTTTTCTACGCTATTTGACTGTATTTGTCTGCCAGAATAAGAAGAAAGAATCCTGTAAACTGTTTCAAGCCTAGAACTTGCAAAAATCCTGCATTTGCTGTGAAAGATACCTGAAAAGTCCTAGATTGCCTTCAAAAGCAACCAGAAACTCATTCCAATACCTCAGAAACTGCCACAAAGAACAATGCCTACACAAACAGGTATTTTCCGAGAAAAACAAGCCTGTTATCATTCTAAAAATAATTTTTTGAAAGAATTGAGTACAGTAAAAGCTTATTTGCTCAAAGAAAGCTTCTACTTGCCCGAAAAGAGCTAAAACCCTATCAAAATTTGATTAAAAACCTCTGTTTAAATACTGCATTTAGTTTTAAAGGAAAATCAATTTTATTTTAGCCTTTGCAGAATTTAAAAGACTCCAATATTGCCCATAAATCCTCTGCAGGTAACCCTAACCCTCTGTGCTCAATTTTAATCATTTTTTTGATCAAGAATTATCCAAAAAATAGATAAAACCCTTGTTGTATCATCTCCTTAACCATTGAAAGTCTTAAATCCAAGGAAAGAACCAAGTTGTGCTTATTTTATCAAAAGAACCTATGTTAAAGTAAAAAATACTTTTGTAAACCATTTAATCTTACATAAGAATCCATAAATCCTAAAAACAGAGTTTCAGTTATCCAAAAAAGCCTAAAAAATGTCAAAATCCAATCCAGCTATGTCTTCCAAGACTGCAATAATTATAAATCCTCTACAACCTCCTATTGTAGACATTGAACACACACCTTTAGCAAATGTAGAGTATAAGATAGTAGATACAGTTGTTGAATTTAATCTGTTAGACCTCTTGATGGCAGTGTGGGTGCAGGCCTTAAGGAGAGTTGCTGAATCTTTTGTACAATGTTCTCTAGTTCAGGAGGAATCTGATCCTGATCTCCTTTTTCACTCTCAGTCATCAAAATTTATCAATATGTTGATGAAATTAATAAAATGTGCCACATCCGGAAGCTAAAAGTCCCTTTATCCATTAAACAATATTAAACCTTTGTAAACAATGTTTATAAACCCTTCGGAACGTTTTAAACCCACTTTAACTAATATTTAAAATCCCTTTGGAAATATAACAATTCACTTTTAAAACAGTGTTATAAACCTTTCATAAATAATGTTTTAAACCTTCGCAATGTATATCCGGACTTCAAAAACGTTGATAAAAATCTATTGCAATATTCATCTGTTCCATACCTTATGATTAAATCTCTGCGCATTCCCAACGTGACCATCATTTGATTTTCCCAGATATAATCGGATGGTTATCACATTCGATTAGCCTCCGGTCTTTATCTTTAATTAAACCCCCACACAGCTTCCCACGCGAACGCTGTCGGATCTCCGTTGATCATGATCGGACAGATATTGTGTTCATTCGATCTCCGAGATTTATCTCCCAAAAGCAACGTGAAATGGGTGTTTTCGCGCCTGTGACATGTCGCATTATAATTTGATCGTGTTCAAAATGAAATAAACCGCTCATTTCCCAAAAGCGGCACGAAAACAGTGTCAGTTTCTCCAAACCGCTCAACCTTAAACTTTGTTTAAATCACGTTTTAAACATGGATTTTGCTGTGTTTCAGGTTTAGTTTCAAGTTCACTTGGAACCTCCGTTTCTGTTGCATAAATTAATAGACATAGATATATATCACTGCCGGTCTTAAAACAAAGGGCCCCGAGCTCCAAATTTCCTCCAAACCTTTTATTACAGGGATTAATAGCTCAATAAACATGAACCATTGGTCGACTATTCAAGCCTAACCAAAGAACCTAATCTCTAATTTCTTAATAATTTCTTACATAGAATGTATAAATCAAATGGATTTACAAAGGGTAAAACCCTCCGGAAACTTGCCAAGAATACATAGATAAACAAACTCTGCAATTTATTAAAATAGAGGCAAAATCCTCTAAATCAAGTCCTCTACAGTCAAATCCGAATTCCTCCTTTGCAGAGGTTAAAATTTATAGTTCTTTTACATAACAATCAACCTCCTCTTGAGGATTGAATTCATCAATTTTAGACAAAATCCTAAGTGCTTAATATCTTCCTAAATTCTATCAACTGAAGCTAAATATGCTGAAACGAATCTAAAACTACTCAATCCTCCTAAATACTAGTTCAAACCTATCTATTACAATTGTAATTTGACAACTAAAGGTACCAACACCTTTTCTTGTAACATTTTTTTGGATTTTTGGAATAGTTGATGAAGTCTTTTATCTTCAAGCCTCATGCCCCTACATCACCTCCACTGCTGGAGTTATGAAAAGTCCTTAGATCAGGTTAAATAAGTCCAAATTTGGGAATAAAACCTACCCAAATATGTTGTTCCAATCACTCATCAATTCCTAGAGGTCATTAGGTTGTGTCAGAGCTATTATTCACCTGAAAATAGAGAAATGATGAATGCAAACAAAGAGGTATTGTTTACAATTACTGCTGAGTCCATAAAACAGATGTTACAACTCAAACATGATCCCAAAGCAGTTCCTTTGTCAATAGAAGCACTCACAAATTTGTAGATTGGTCTTTATTTTCCAAAAAGGTTTCATATTTTTCAAGTGTTCATGCCTTTACATGTTGAAATTCCACAAATCAACCCTCCATATTCTACTTCAAAATTTCTAGAAGGTTCTAGGCATGCCATTTCTATGTTTTCATTTATCCTAGGATACTTTACAGATGAGCATACTGATGAGTCCATCCTAGGTTTTCTATCTACCTTTGCACCAGGATAACCTCCCTCTGTAATTTTCAATTATTCTGATTATATAGCTGACAATATCCATGATCAGCTAGTCAAATTTCCAACTGAAGGAATTTTTAGATATACATAATTTCTCTTTCATATGTTCTTGTATTTTCAAGCAGACAAGTTTCCAATAACCCTCTAGAAGCTTGATATAGAAGAAAATCCACTTTCAGTCATCTTTTGGACTTCTTTGATCAAAAAAGATTCCTCAGAGTTCACTTATGTAGAGTTTACAGATAATTTTTTCCACCCATTGATAAAGATGTTGAGCAACATAGAACAACCAAGGATCAATGATGAAATGAAGAAATTCTACAGCTATCAGAGAACACTAGAACTGGTGATTAGTACTTATATGAGAAACATACAGAAATTAGAGTTTTTGGGTCTAATATGTTACCCTACAAACTATTTAAATATGTACCAGTGAGAGTTTTTGCCTTGGAGTATATCAGAAAATATTAAATTGTGATTCTATCAAGTTCCTAGCAGCTAAGAAGAAGACCCAATTTAAGCTGAAGAATCGGGTGGGGCCATTTACTTGTAATCACAATGATGCAGAACAAGAAGTAGAAAAACAATTACTTGAGTACAGATTTGAAGAAAGCTTCTCATGGAACTATGATCCACAAGGAATATTGAGAAAAATGAGGGCTAAGTGAAAACTAACACCTTATATTCATGAGAAAAAATCAGATATTGAATAGTATGTCAATCAAATTTAAGTGGTTAGAAAACACTTTGGTATATGCAGTTAAATAGGGTGATACTAGTCACACCTTGCAAACTGTAAATCAAGGAGAAAAAGCTATTAAAAGACTCAGAGAAGAAGGAACATACACTGCTGAGACAACAAATGAAAAAAGGTTTAAAATTATTTCCAATAAAAAGCCTAAAGTAAATTCAGTTGATAAAGGAAAAGGGACCATAAAAGTAGAAGACAGAGATGTTCTAGTGACAAATAAGGATCTTGCTATAGTCAATACAAATGAGCCAACAACACATATTTTAAATGAAGGAAATATTGATAATTCAAACATTCAGGTCATAGAGAAACATCAGAATTTGGAGGCATCTTCCTCATAGACAACAGAAGAAAAAGATCTTGACATCAAGGAAAAATATAAGTAGATTAAGACAAAGAATGAAGAAATCAAGAATGAGATTTATTCTCAATATTTGTAGCAAACACTAGGCATTCAAAACAGACTTTTATCGGCTTTTAATTTCTCAAACAAAAAGTTGATTATGTCAGTGCCACAACCAACAGTCAAGAATCCTAAGACAATTGCAGACTACAATAAAATTGATCTTGAAGTGCCAACAGAAAGCATTCATGCACTAGATCAAATTGAATTTCATAGGCAAAGTTCAGAGATGTTATATTCTACTATTACTAAAAAGGCTATGAGTGTCAACAAAATTTAGAATACAATCATAAACATGAGAGATCAAATGAAGGTTGACAAGGCCTCATCATATAATAAATATCTTAGAATTAAGTCTTTAGAAGAGTTGGTTATCCAAGTAGGATATGATCCTGTAAATGTTAAAGCAGCAAAACAATTAGTGAAGAAAAAGAATGAGGACATTGCAGCATTGAGGAAACAACTTAAGCTTCCACCCACTGAACCTCCCAAGGCCAGAGAAATAATACAAGAGAAAAATTAGAAATATTACATGATGAACTTGATATTTCAGTTAACAAGAAAAATAAAATAAATAGAGATCCAAATGGACAAGTTGGTCCATGAAAGAGAAACTACAAAAACACAGGAAAATCCTACAGTAATTCCCATGGTTACTACTGTTGTGCCTTCAACTCTAGTAGAAGAGTTGGCACCAAAAGCACCACTAGCTACTGCAGTTCTAGTGACATCATCTACAACTTCAGCCATAGAGTCTTCTACATCAACAGTGCAACCAACAGATGAATCTAGTAAACTAGTAAAAGCCATGGAGGAAATGTCACTTCAAACAAATGAGATTAACAGATTGAAGAAAGTGATTGAAAATATTGAAGATGCTAAAAAGCTAGCTCAAATTAATGCTAAAATTCATTAACAAAGGACTAATAGGTTAAATACTGAGTTGAAGATTCTAGAAAAATATTTGACCTTGAAAGAGCCAATTTCTTATGTGAAAAATCAATTATGGAGTAAAATCATTGAAGCCATAAATGATGTTTTGTGACCTATCCCGGTAATATGAACATAGGGATTTACTGAAGGCGGCACAAGTAGAGACTCATAAAACAAAAGATAAGCTACGTGACAAACCTAAGCAAGCCTTAGAATTGATAAAGTTTCTCAACAGTAGAAACAAGCAAGAGTTGGAAGAAACAGAAATCACCGATAGGACAAAGACAATCCTTGGAATAAGGAAAGTCCTTTCAAAAAAGAATCTGATGAAACAACTTGAAGAGAAATGTGAAAATATGAACATAGCCATAACCAAGTTCATGGTTAAATTTGAAAATTTGAGGCAAAGAAGTTTGCCTAACATTTTGGTCATTAATGATAAACTCATGCCATAGGAGGAATATAATAAGAAAATCAAAGAATATGAAAAAGAGCAGGTGGACAAGACAGATGGACAAAGTATTCCTACAGGGAAGGTCTTACTCAAAAATTTTGAAGACTTGTTTTATCTTCAACATGAGATAAAACACTTATTTGACATAAAACCAGCATTTTCATGTTATACTGAAGCAGATGAAAATTTTTGATTAGCGGTTGTCATTGATGTCAACCCAAGCAGCACCAGGGGATAACCCAATATTTCATGGGAATTTTGACCTACCAAATTAATATATTCTAGTTCAATAATGATTTTGATGGTTTCTACTTGTCGAGATGTTTCCGTTGATATATGGCATGCCATGTAATTCTTGACGGTTTGAGAGATATTCATCTTTGAAGTTTTTACACCCAGTTAGTGGGATAAAACCCCATGCGGTTGGGGCATGGGTCATTGAAAAGTCATAATTAATATTTTTTAAGCTCCTAAAATCCCTCCCACGTTCACTTGTTGAAGCCCCTCTTAACTTAAGCACTTATATAAATTGTGATCTTCATTTCCTCCTTATGCAAGGGATTTCACCATTCGAAAACAGGTCATCGTGGCATTTGCACTCTAAATTTTTTTTCTATGAAGGTTCAGAAGCTGAAATTTTTATGAGGTGAAGCTGAAATACTGAGGA
This sequence comes from Pinus albicaulis, assembly GCA_034641835.2. NCBI lineage: Eukaryota > Viridiplantae > Streptophyta > Pinopsida > Pinales > Pinaceae > Pinus > Pinus albicaulis. The sequence goes on along the minus strand of CM076583.1, from coordinate 1,309,506,147 downwards.
ATTTTCTGTAGAAATTTCATATCAAGGTGCACAACATTTTTGGAGATATGATCTGTGGAAGTCAGGGTTTTTGCAGGCTCCTAAAATTCATTTCAAAGAAGTGACCTTGGTAAATTCATCATAACTCTCTCTCTGAGTATCAGATTGGAATTCCATAAAAAGTGGCGGATAGTGCACAGTCTGTAATTTTTGATCTATCAATTTCAGAGACAAATGAATAAACAATGATACGTGGCACGTCGTACAAGTGCACTCTGCTGAAACAATCCATAATTAGGGCATTGTGAGAGATTGGGTATAGCTATCTCTTGAAGAATCCAAATTCGGTCAGACCTATGGAATTGGAAATATGACTCAGAGGAATACTACAGGACCGAAAATTAGATATTGAGGATCTAAAATAACAGATATACACCAGATTCAATATCAAGCTCTTAGAAGGCAAGGAAAAACTAGATCATGTGTTGTCAAGGGTTGCAAAGGACCAAGATTTCTATGGCAGAGAAGAAAATAAAGGTGCAGCAGATGGTAGCATGACAAGAGTAGCAACCAAGGTGCATAAACGTAGCAAGAAGTTCATCATATGAAGTCATCAAGTGGGCAGCACTGCATACAATCATTGCAAAGGTATCATTGTACTTAGTCATTGTAAATACATTATTGTACAAATTGTACTAGTATCTATCTGCCAAGGGTTGAAGAAGCAATGTTGGGAGGTATAGGATCATCATTAGGTGGTTGTGTTAAAGTTGGGGTTATTTTCTAGTATATCTTCTTCTTCTACATCATTCTATATCATTGTAAAGTGGACCATTTTCCCTGGTACGGGAGTCCATTCTTCTTTTACTATTCTATAGGGTGGTAGGGTGGTGCTAGGGTGAGTTGTAGCTCATTGGGTGTTGGGGCATCCGTTTAGTTGACTACTGAAGAATCTCGAGCGTTGGAGCATCCATTCAGTGGGAGTTGGAGAAGAATTATTTTCTAGATTCTAGGAATTTGGAGCTTTATTTTCAATTGGAGTTGAATATTAAATAATTATTAGAAAACCATTAGGTGGTTTTTGTCCCAGAGTGGGTTTCCACCTTAAAAATTGTGTGCATTTGTGTTCCTCTTGTTTGTTACTATCATTGTACAAACACTGATAATAATTGAAGATTAACTAATGCTCTATTATTGAAAGGAATATTGATTCACCCCCCCCCCCCCCTCAGCATTTCCAACAATTGGTTTCAGAGCTTGGTTCCTTCAATAGCAGTTTAACAGCTGGAAGGAGGTCATGGAGCATACCAAGAATGGTGTACCTCTATTCAATGAAAATAATTATGCACTTTGTAAAGGAAGGATTGAGGTCTGTCTCTTGGTGCAAGGTTAAGAAGTATGGGACACTATTCAAAATGGATTTACATCAACCGTGGATGAACAAGGTAAGAAGAATTTGGTAAATGATGCAAAAGAAAAGAATATTATTATCAGTGGACTTATTGAATCTACTTATCATAAGGTGTTGGGTTGTAAAGCGCAAAAATGTATGGGACAAGCTTGAGGAATATATATACGGAGTGACTAAATGTCAAAGAAGCAAAGCTTCAAAACTATAGAAAAATTTGAGAAACTTAGAATGAAAGAAGATTGCAACTTTGTTGCATACTTCCAATACGTTGATGAAATAACCAATAATCCGGAAGGATTGGGAGATGGGCTTGATTGATGAGAAGACTATTATACGGAATATTCTTAGAACATTACTAGGGGAGATTCAACCCAAAGGTATCAGTCTTCAGATCTGATTGCAAATACGGACAAACTCGACGGAAAATTACATGGAGTTCTCATAGCATATGAAATGAGACTTGATGAAAAGAATTACTTCAAATCTAGAAACTGCGTTCGTTGCATCTAAGCAAACCAATAAGGAAAAACAACCTTCAATTGAAATGACATGCAGCTGCAAGTTTGAAGAAAAGGGAGATGACGGAGAAGGTATTTCAGATGAATAATATGCTTACTTTATGAGAAAACTAAAGCTTGGTAAGGGAAAATTCAAAGGTAAACTTCCATTGATATGTTTCAGTTGTGGCGAGGTTGGGCATTTCATAGCAAAATGTCCGAACAAAAGTGATGGAAACTCAAAAGGAAAGAAAGGCTTTAAGAAATACAATAAGCAAGGAAAAAAGAAAGGATCCAAAAGGAACTTTCTCTCTAAAGAAGATAGCTCATCATCGATGAAGAAAGTGACAACAAAGAAGAAGCCAATGAGAAAGCATTGTTTATGGCCAAGCACAATAAACAAGAAGTATCAAACAATGAAGAAGAAGGGTTGAACATAGAAGAATTTTATGAGGATGCAATCAAGCTTATAAAAGAGCTCAATGCTGAGAAGATCCGTTCCAATACTCTTAAATAACAAGTACAAGGTCTCAAAATTGAGGTTGAAGAACACAAATGTATTGAAGAATCACTTGAAAAGTGGAAAGCAACCAAGAAACGTAGAAGCCGAAATGTCTCGCTACGTAAGGAAGTGAAGAAGGAAAAAGCTGTCCAAAACTATGCCAACAACTGAAGACATTAAGAATAACTCATCAACAATCAACGATCTTACAATGACAGAACTAGCCTCGGTTACAAAGAAGAAGAAGCAGGACCTTCTACAACAAAATACAATGAACCTATGAGATATGACATACATGAAGACTTCATTAGACAAGATTCGCAAGCACATCCTTGGAGGATGATTCCTCGACAAATATTTTCATCCAGGTACCAACATATTTTTCATGGCTATTGTTATTCATGTGGAAAATTTGGTAAAAAAGCTGTAGAATGTCGCACGTACCCTAGGAACCAATACAATTTCAAGAGATTCTTCAAATATGAACCTCCCAGGGCTCAAAGAAACATCAATAGATTTGAACATTTAAGAAATAATATGGAATGTTACAAATGTCAGAACTTTGGACACATAGCCAGAGACTGCAGACTTGAAAATCCTTCAGAAGAATCTTTGAAGCCACAGAATGAACGAACATGGAAGAAGAAGAAGACTGATAATTGTGCTCTCGCTCTCGAGGCTCAAAAAAATAAATGTGTGGTATGTTGACAGTGGTTGCTCAACGCATATGACTAGAGATAGAAAGAAATTTTTATCTCTGAAAGAGAAGAAGGATGGAACCATATCCTTTGGAAATGATGGATCTTCAAATGTTATAGGATCAGGTACCATCACTCTCGGAAGCAAAGATGTTATAGCCAAGAATGTTCTATTGGTCAAAAACATGAATCACAATCTGCTCAGTGTTGGACAAATGTGTGATCAAGGACACACAATGCTATTCAACTCCACAAAATGTGAAATCGGGAAAGGTAGGTATGGTAAAATTGTGGCTACAGCAAGTCGAGCTCCAAACGACATATATGTTCTGGATGAAGCAACTAAAGCATGTCTACTAGCTAAAGAAAATGAAAGTTGGTTATGGCACAAACAAATGGGTCACATAAACTTTGACAATCTTGTCAGGATAAGCAAAAAGGAAGCAGTACGAGAAATGCCAAAAATATCAAAACCTTCCAACACACTATGTGAGGCATGTCGGCATGGCAAGCAGACAAAAGTCCAATTTAAAACAAAAGAACACTTTTCATCACATCCATTGGAATTGATACATATTGATCTATGTGGTCCTGTGAGAACAAAAGGCTTAGACGGAGAATTATATTTCATGTTGATGATAGATGACTATACCAGGATGACAACCGTCAGTTTCCTAAAGAAAAAATCTGAAGCATTTGAGTGCTTTAATATCTACAAGGAGTTGGTTGAAAATGAAACTGATTTGAAAATAAAGTGTTTAAGATCAGATAATGGTGGAGAATTCACTTCCAAATTATTTCAACAATACTGTGACGAAAATGGAATAAAAAGGAAATTTTCAACAGCACGAACACCTCAGCAAAATGGAGTTGCTGAAAGAAAGAATAGAACTATACAGGAAATGGGTAGAACAATGTTGAAGGACTCAAAATTGGATGAAAATTTTTGGGTTCAAGCAATTGATACGGCAGTCTTCATTATCAACCGAAGTCTTCTCAGAAATAATTGCAACAAGACTCCATATGAATTATGGAAAGGAAAACCAGCTAATGTAAAATATTTCAGAATCTTTGGAAGCAAATGTTATATCAAAAGAGAAGATAAAATTTTGGGTAAGTTTGAATCACGTGTTGATGAAGGTATCTTTGTTGGTTACTCACACAAAATAAAGGCCTATAAATTCTATAATCTAAGATGAAAACAGATAGTGGAGAGCATAAATTTTACATTTGATGAAGATGGTGTTCTAGCGAGTAATGATGAGGATCTAGAATCTTTGAAACTTGAGACAGAGGCTGAAAAAGACACAGATAAAATTGTAGAACAAGAAGCAACTATCAATGAGGAAGAAGTAAACAATGATCATCAAGATATACCAGAACAACAACAAGAAGCTCCTCCAAGGAGAAAAAAAAAGTGGATTCAAAAGAACCATCCATCAAATCAAATCATTGGTGACATAAATGAAGGTCGACAACTTCGTTCATCACAACAAGCTCACGTTGCTTTTCTAGCAACCTTTGAGCCTAGTAGTTTTGAGGAAGCCAGCCAGAATGAACATTGGGTAGTAGCTATGAATGAAGAATTGGATGAAATTGAGAAGAATAACACCTGGGAATTAGTTCCATGACCAAAAGATAAAAATGTCATTGGGACTAAATGGGTGTTCAGGAAAAAATTGAATGAAGATGGGTAGGTTACCAGAAACAAAGCAAGATTGGTTTGCAAAGGCTATGCACAAGTGGAAGGAATTGATTTCAATGAAACATTTGCACCAGTTGCCAGAATGGAAGCCATCCGAATGTTTCTCGCCTATGCATGTTCAAGAAAAATCAAAGTCTACCAAATGGATGTTAAGTCATCATTTCTAAATGGAGAATTAGAAGAAGAAGTTTACATCGAGCAATCTGAAGGTTTTCTGCTATCACAAAAAGAAGACTATGTCTGAGGTTAAAGAAGGCTCTATATGGTCTCAAGCAGGCTCCCAGAGCATGGTATGCTCGTCTTGATGGATATCTACGTCAACAAGGGTTCAAGAAAGGTACTGTTGATAGCAATCTTTATGTACAAATAGATAAAGATAATTTAACAATCATTGAGGTATATGTGGATGATATAATATTTGGTAGCAATGATGATTGACTAAGTAAGAAATTTTCTACAAAGATGCAAAGTGAGTTTGAGATGTCTTTTCTTGGTGAGGTGACATACTTCTTAGGGCTTCAAATATCTTAGCAAGAGAAAGGAATATTTATATTTCAAGCCAAGTACATCAAGGAAATGCTCAAGAAATTCAAAATGGAAGATTGCAAACCCATCCTTACTCCGATGGTAACAGGTTGCAAATTGAGCATAGATGAATCATCTAAGGATGTGGATCAGAGGTTGTATATATCTATGATTGGTAGTCTTTTATATGTAACAGCCTCTCGGCCAGATGTTATGCAAGCAGTTGGACAAGTAGCAAGATTCCAAGCAGCACCAAAAGAATCACATATTATTGCCGTCAAAAGAATTCTTCAATATCTAAAGGGCACAGAAGAATATGGCTTGTGGTATCCCAAGGGTAACAATATCATTATTCAAGCCTTTGCAGATGCAGATTGGGCAGGAAGCGTTGATGATCGTAAGAGCACTAGTGGAGAAACATTCTATCTAGGTGGTTGTCTCGTATCATGGTTGAGCAAAAAACAAACTTCAATATCGTTATCTACAACGGAAGCAGAATACATTGTAGCAACATCATGTTGTACTCAAGTCCTTTAGATGAAACAAACTTTGCAAGATCTTCAAGTACAATTCAGTGAGCCTATTCCCATATTCTGTGACAACACTAGTGCCATCATCATCTCCAAGAATCCTGTCATGCATTCAAAAACAAAACACATTCCGATCAAATATCATTTCGTTAGAGAAAAAGTCACTAAAAATAATATCAAACTTGAGTATGTTTGTACGAAAGAAAAAATTTCTGATATCTTCACTAAACCTTTACCTCGTGAAGCATTTGAATACATTCGTCAAAATCTTGGGATTCTCCCAAGTTCTCATTAGATTATAGGTCTGCAGGACAGTTGTGTGTCAGGGGGAGTGGAAGTGTGTACAAGTCTACAGGATGGTTGTGTTTTAGGGGGAGTTACCCTTTGCCATTGATGTAAAAGGGGGAGAGAATGTTGTAGTAAGAGGTGTCATGATCACAAGGGGAGTACTTGTGTTGCCATTAGTGCCAAAGGGGGAGATTGTTGATTAGCGATTGTCATTGATGTCAACCCAAGAAGCACCAGGGGCTAACCAAATATTTCATGGGAATTTTAACCTACAAAATTAATATATTTTGGGTCAATAATTCCTTTTATGGTTTCTACTTGTCGAGATGTTTCCATTGATATATGGCACGCCATGTAATTCTTCACGGTTTGAGAGATATTCATATTTGAAGTTTGTACACCCAGTTAGTGGGCTAAAACCCCATGGGGTTGGGGCATGGGTCATTGAAAAGTCATAATTAATATTTTTTAAGATCCTAAAATCCCTCCCACATTCACTTGTTGAAGCCCCTCTCAACTTAAGCATTTATATAAATTGTGATCTTCATTTCCTCCTTATGCAAGGGATTTCGCCATCTGAAAACAGGTCATCGTGGAATTTTCACTCTAAATTTTTTTTGTATGAAGGTCAAGAAGCTGAAATTTTTATGAGGCGAAGCTGAATTACCAAGGAAGATGTTGTAGAAATTTCATATCAAGGTGCGCAATAGTTTTGGAGATATGATCTGTGGAAGTCAGGGTTTTTGCAGGCTCCTGAAATTCATCTCAAAGAAGTGACCTTGGTAAATTCGTCATAAATCTCTCTCTGAGTATCAGATTGGAATTCCATAAAAAGTGGTGGATAGTGCATAGTCTGTAATTTTTTCTCTATCAATTTCAGAGACAAATGAAGAAACAATGATACGTGGCACGCCGTACAAGTGCACTCTGCTAAAACAGTCCATAATTAGGGCATTGTGAGAGATTTGGTATAACTCTCTCTTGAAGAATCAAAATTTGGTCAGACCTATGGCATTGGAAATATGACTCAGAGGAATACTACAGGACCGAAAATCAGATATTGAGGATCTGAAATAACAGAGATACACCAGATTCAATATCGAGCTCCTAAAAGGCAAGAAAAAACTAGATCATGTGTTGTCAAGGGTTGCAAAGGACCAGACTTTCTACGATAGAAAAGTAAAGCAAGGTGCAGCAGAGGGTAGCATTACAATATTAGCAACCAAGGTGCATAATAGTAGCAATAAGTTCATCATATGAAGTCATCAAGTTGGCAGCACTGCATACAATCATTGTAACGATATCATTGTACTTAGTCATTGTAAATACATTATTGTACAAATTGTACTAGTATCTATCTGCCACAGGTTGAAGAGGTAGTGTTGGGAGGTATAGGATCATCATTAGGTGGTTGTGTTAAATTTGGGGTTATGGTCTAGTATATCTTCTTCTTCTACATCATTCTATATCATTGTAAAGTGGACCATTTTCCCTGGTACGGGAGTCCATTCTTATTTTATTATTCTATAGGGTGGTATGGTGGTGCTAGGGTGAGTTGTAGCTCATTGGGTGTTGGGGCATCTAGACCCAGATTTGACTACAAAAATCTAGAACTTATTGGAGCGTCCATTTTTATGGAGCGGAGAAAATTCTTTTCTCATATTCTGGAAGTTGGAGCTTTATTTTCAATTGGAGTTGAATATTAAAGAATTATTAGAAAAGCATTAAGTGGTTTTTATCCCGGAGTGGGTTTCCACCTTAAAATCTGTGTGCATTTGTGTTCCTCTTGTTTACAGCTATCATTGTACAAACACTGATAATAATTTAATATTAACTAATGCTCTAATTGAAAGGAATCTTGATTCACCCCCCCCCCCCCCTTGTCTCTCAGTATTTCCAACAAAAACTTCAAGAGGCTGAAAAAGATACAAATTCCTAATGATGAAGCTTGGAAATCACTCACTGACTCATTGTAAAAGTCAAAGTGCAGAAAGAAAGACAATAATAGTTTGCTGATTTTTACAGTCAAAACGGAAAATTACAGCAGTAAGGCAATTTTGATAGAGTTTAAAGAGAATCAGAGGTTAAAGTGATTCATAGGTTAAAGAGAATCAGAATTAAAGAGTATAAGATAATGAAGATCATATTTCAAAACAGATTTGAAATATATATGCCAGCAAAGAGGACACCAAGGCAGCCAACTGCACCTAATCCACAAATAGTTTTCTATTTTATTTGGATAAATATGACAACTTGCTGATTTGTTAAGCAGCTGTCACTATTTTGTTGTAAAGATATTTTATTTTTCCTTTGATAATTCCTAGAATGATTCTAGGATATTTTGTAAACATTTTTGTATAAATACTTCACTCTTTGAAGTATTATTGTGGAATAATTTTTGAAGATTTCTATAGTCATTTTTGTTGGACTTGGAAGATTTTTAGTGCAAATTTCAAGTAGCAGACTGGATCAAATCAACTAGCATCATATTTCAGGATTCATGTGATGAGCCATTGAAGTGAAGTAATTTCTACTTTTCATTGTTTATCTTCTCATGTTTTCATGTATCCATTATGTATTCTAAACTTGAATGAATAAACAGGAGTATTATTTCAGGATTTTTTAAAAGCACCCTGTCTTTACTCTTTATCATTTCTATTTTTTCTGCTGATTTCCAAAGTAGGGAACCCTTAATTGCTCCCTCTTTCTATTGACCTCTGTCTACTCCTTCCTTATCTGGATCAAAGAATCCTTCATTTCTCTTTATCCCGATCAAACCACTTCTCCAAATCAACCTTCCAAGATATTCAAAGACTTATGTATCTTTCCCTGAAAAAATTTGACTTTTTGACCTTGATCCTAGTTCTGTCTGCTTGAATTTTGAATCCTTAGCCCAATGGACCAACAGATCTCCCACTATCCATCTCATTAAGTGAATTTTCCCACCAAACCAAATCAAATCAAAACCAAATTTCACAATCATAACTAGCCTAATATCTTATAATTAAACAAAGTTAAATATTAAAGAGAGAGCCCTTCTGAACCCTAGGAAGGCTAGATCCTAGAGTTTAAATGTAGGTTTGTGGTTACCTCTGGTGTTCTTAGACTTTAAATCAAAATCTCACAACTTGAGAATTATTAGAGTGATAACACTACCCAACCTTATTCTTCTCATTTTTGGGGCCCTTTAACGATTATAAGATTATGATGCTAAGGCCATCCTATCCTTTTTCCTTCAATTTGTGATTCTAAATGGTGGTTCTATTGGGCCCTTGAAGGATACTATAGGAAATAGAGTTTCTTGTAGCAATCACAAGGGCTCCATAAAATCACCATTTCTTGGAGTTTTAACCACTGTGAATAGTACATGGGGATCAGGTAAGGGTTTTTTAGGTGGAGAAGACATAAACTAGAAAATGTAAAGGTCAAGTTGTGGATGTGGCAAGGAGGCAAGAAACTAGCCCATACAAAAATGCCATTTCTTGAAAGCGTTGGGATTATGATTCTACTTAATTGGATTGATGAGTATGATAATTAGAGGCACGGTGGTGGATAAATTTCCCTTAAAAAGTGAAAAAAAGTTAGATCTGATTCTTTTTGTGAAATAGGCTTAAATGTATGGAGTTTTTTTAGGCCATTTTTGAAAGTGCTCAAGTCCTGGTTTTGACTTGGGGGATTGATGAGGTATTAAATTAAAATCCTAATGGCACATTCCCCGAGCCAAATAGGTGAGAGAAAGTAGTTGTTGTAAAATTTTCCTAAAACATGCCTATAAATAAGACCACAATGAACTTGTAGAGGTAATGCAAAGTGATGGGACCCACTTTTTGACACTTGGAGGTGGTGTAGGAAATGTTTTGAACCTATGGGTGCCTTCCTTCCCTTGAAAAGTAAAATAATGTGAGCACTATAGCTCTTTATTGAGACACACAATTTCCTATAGTATTTCAGGGAAATTATCCAAATGTATTAAAAATGAATGGGAATGCGAGGAAAATTGGATGGGATGCATTATGAGGATGAAAAGGGATGGATTTACTTGGTATTGGCCTTGTTGGAGCATATTGGCACAGGAGGTGAAAAAATCAGGTTTCATTGCCCTTGAATATATGCTTATTTTTTTGATCAAATTCTCCTTATGGTGCTAACTTGTTGTGTTTCTTATGTAGGTGGGAGAATATATGCATACAAACAAAGAGGTATACCTAGAGAAAAAGATTTTTTATTTTTATTTTTCCTTTCTTTCTTTTTTCTTCTTCTTTTTTTCTCTATTTTTTCCAGGCCTACTAGTTGCGATAATGAGGTTTTCAACCAATAGGTCTACCTAGGTGCTTCAAATGATTTTTTCACCTAGGATATTATTTCCTTTTTATCTTTCTTTATAACCCACTGGACGCCTTATAGAGGATTTCAATTAGTGAGCCAATCTCATGTGCCTCAAGGGAGGTTTTCACCCAAGATTTTATTTTTTCCTCTTCTTTTCTTTTTTCTCTTTTTCCTTTTTTTCTATCCTACTCTACTTGAAAAAAAAAAAATATCTTTCAAGTATAGGAATACTTCCAATGGATCCATGTACATACTAGGATGGAAAATAAACTCATATGCAGGTTTTAAATATATACTAGAATATAAATTGCTTTAATTGAGATGATATCAAGAAATTTTGAATAGGAGTGTGATGCCCCTAATTAATGATTGTCTGGAACCAATTTTTAATATAGCTATGATTCCCTTGGTTCACTTTCACATCTAGACCACTCTGTAGGTTTTAACCATGTACATAAATTATCTACAAACGAATCTTAAAAACAAAAAATAAACAATAGCAAGAGCATAAAACATAAAACAGATATACAAAGAGATTTTCCCCTAGATCCCAAATCGGTATGACCAACTTGATTTTTCATTATATTCCTTTCAGTGTTACAACACATATATATACATTTCAAAGCATACATAAACCCCAATCCATTAACCTTGGATTAGAACATAATCGTAGTTCCCTTGACTAGATCTACAAAATACTAGGAGCCGAAAACCATCATCCCCCAAAACCATGTGCAAACCCATGCACAAAACCATGGGTGGGTCTACCCACCGAAGAAATTTTTCTCGGGACGCTACCCCAGACCCCGAAAGGGGGGCGCTGTCGCCCCCCCCTGTGACCCCCTTGCTGTGCCCGGTGTAACATACAATGCTTGGTACTAATCGTGGAAAGAATATAACACATACCCAACATTCTCCCACTTGTTTTTTTCTTTCCGCAGGGGGCCACAAGAGAGATTAATAATCAATCAAGCTCTCCAACACCCATTTTTTCTCTACACCAAGAGAAATTATGAGTGCTCACAGACTTCGTCATTGCATCTGCAAAATTCTTCAAAGTGTCCACCTTTTCCAGCAACACCCTTTTATCCGCAACCATATCTCTCACAAAGTGATTTTGAACATCAATGTGCTTTGTATTTGAATGATAAGTAGGGTTCTTAGCCAATAAAATTGCACTTTTGCTATCATAGTCTATCCTTATAAATCGCTACACCAACCCCATACTTGAACACAATCTCTGCAACTAAAATTATTCCTTACTTGCATGAGTGGTTTCCATGTATTCTGCCTTTGTAGTTGAAAGAGACACTAAAAACTGTATTTTACTCATCCAACTGACTGCACCTCCAAATAGGCTAAACACATACCCACTTGTAGATCTTCTTTGGTCTAGATCTCCAGCCCAGTTTGCATCAACAAAACCACAAATGTCCAAAAATATTTCTAATACTGGTCTTCCCTAGTAGCACAAGCCATAACCACTTGTGCCACACAAATATCTGAAAACCCACTTCTCTGTTGTCCAATGATCCTTCCCTGGGTTTGACATAAACCTACTCAATACTCCCACTGCATGTGCAATGTCTGGTCTAGTACAGACCATTGCATACATCAAGCTACCCACTGCACTTAAATATGGAAGACGGGACATATCCTCCTCTTCTTCTTGTGTCTTGGGACACTATTCAGCTGACAGCTTTACACCTACAGGAATAGGAACATTCACCAGTTTACTATCTTGCATATTGAACCTCTCCAATATAGTCTCGACATACTTCCTCTGGTTTAACCAGAGCTTCCTCTTTGCTTGATCTCTCTTAATTTCCATTCCCAAAATATATTTTGCAACACCAAGATACTTCATGTCGAAATTGGAGAAAAACTGGTGTTGAGCTATATAAATCACTGTTAAATGACTAAAAAACACACATTAATTATCAATCCAGGAACATCTTTTTATTCCAATGAGAGTTGCATTGTCTGTGCTGATACACCAACCAGAAGAAAATTCAAAGAAAAGAAATCGTTGTTGAACTAAATGTTGTAATTAAATCACTCATGCAGAATTAAAAGGATCTACAAGACTGGAATCACACTTCAATTAATCTGTTCTAGCGCGCCACACAACAAGTAACCAGCTGGTGTCTCTAATATCATATGTGTAACAACATAAAAAATTATTGAAATTGAAGCGGATACATTCACATCTAAACAACAGAAACAACACTCTATTGATATATAAACTAAAATACAATTACATACACACAACTACTTTAATCACTGCAATCCCTGCTAAGAAGGAGGGCCCTTCCTCCCTAGTAGGGTGCAGGCAGAGGATGAATTTAATGGAAACTAAATTGAATAACGCATGTAACAACAATAATAGGATAATCTGTATTAATATGAACACAATTACAGAGCCAAAATAAAGATTTTCTCCGCTAACCTTTTGACCTCTAGGGCCGAGAACTATATAGTGGTTACATCAAAAAATAAATGGATAGATCAGTCATGAGAATCTTATGATTCTCATGCTGATCGAAATAGAACACATATAGTTATAACCACTTCCTAAAAATAATTTGACCAGAAAATTATAGATTACAATCAAAATTTCCCTTAGGCTGTTATCCAAAAAATAAAATGCTAACAACTTCTACAATTATCTAATAGAATCATAGATCTAGTGGAACAACTAGAGGACAGATCAGCAACAAGTGTTGATGAGATCAGTCAATGGTACAACTGTATCAACAGTTTGCCAGCAAGTATGTAACAGCAGAGTGTAACATCAGTTTGCCTACGGGTTTGTAATAGCAAGGTGTAACAACATCACTTTGCTATAACAACACCCTCTTAACTGCTCCTATGAACTTCGTGCTTGCAATCTTTGGTGCTATAAATGACATCTTTAAAAGACAACACAAAGATCATCAATCTTCTCCAAACATTCACCATCAATTAGTCATAAAAAGGTATGATATATCATAATAGTTGGTGAATTGGCAAAGTAATAAAAGCAAGGTGAAACAATGCAAGTTAGGGTAGAAAGGTAAGAGAAAGAGGAAAATATACTCCCATTGGTTATAGTTAAGAGGAAAAATAGGGGAAACAAAGGTAGGAAAAGTGTACAAAATTGGCACCCAACAATTGAGTCTTCAAATCTTGGATAATTTCTTGTCATTTCCAATCAAAAACATATCATCCACATATGTTGGAACATGATCTCCTACAAAAGCTGTGAATCTAGTCCATTTTGTATATTTTTTATTATATTTAGTCTAACGTAGGGGTTTTGGGGTGGGTCAAAGCCCCTAATGCATTGTAAGTGGGTCAAGGGTAGACCAAGAGTCTGCAAACCACGGTTTATAGACCATTGGATGTGTAGGCTAAAGTAGTATAAGTAATTGAACCTTAAAAAGAGTTTTAAGGCAGAAAATGAACTAAGATTGTTCTGAATTGCGAATTAATAGATCTGCTTTGGGTTTTGGGAAAGGAATCCTATTCGCTGTGTGTGCAGAGATCCTTAGTACTACTATGTGTGGACCCTGCTGCTATGTGCGCATGTTGGGTTTTGGTTATTGTAAAAGGATCTGAAGGATTAATGAAAGTGGAAGGTTGTTGGACTCTATGATATTTGTTATGTTATGCATGATTCTATGTTGAGCTCCGCAAGTGACTGTGTTAAGTATTTATACTACATTTACAATTGATCTGAATCTACTTGTTAGAATTTATGCAAGAATAATTGTGATAGTTTATTTATTGTCCTGTATCTGATAATTATTGTGATTATATATGGTATTGCGCACGTGGATGCGAAAGGACTGATAGATCTGGGTTCTGTAATATGCGATCTGATATTTTTGAAGTTGAACGCAGCTCTGCCTAACTTACCTACCCTCTCCCAGGATGCGGAAACCTGGTTCTAACACCCTCCCATACTGCTTCAGGTGAGACTTTGGCATACACAAGCAGGTCACTGCCGAAAGGGCCAATAGTATAGGGCTTGTTGGCAAACCTTAACCTCTGAACCTGGGTCAGGACCCCTCGAGCCAAAAAATGGTTCCATTGCCAGGACTGGGAGAATTTTGAGAGAGGGATTAGGTAATGCCAAGGCCGTACTGGAAACCTGAAAGAAAATAAATTAATGAATGTTTGAAAAAAAAGTTTAGGAATTCGCAGTAAAAGAAAACTAGAGTAAGAGGTTGACAATTGAAGAGTGGAAAAATAAGTATATTTTCACGGAGATCTACGATATCTTTTTTGTAACCATTGTGATCGAGCTCCAGGAGTGGCTCGCAAGGTTGGTCGAATTTCAGAAGTGTTGGAAGGATGAGCGGGTCACACAATGGACCCCAGAATTGATCCAGCATTTAGAGAAGGTTGATAACACCATCACTCGCACAGTAGACCACTGAGTGGATAGCATGCTAGGAGAATTCATGACAGAATTTTCCATTGATCAATTCATCTCCTACTCTGAAGCAGAGCGAAGATTCTTTAAAGGATTTAGGTGTAAATTTATGAAGACTTTACCATTTTTTATTAAGATATTACTATGCGAAAAAATTATTCTGTGTAGCCACACCAAATGAATGACCTCTGATCTGGATGAGACTACGAAGCGAAGTGGGAAATAATATCAGAACAACCAAGAAGGAGGTAGATCTGTCTACAGCCTGGTAAGAGAAGTAGTTGTGTAGAGTCCTCCAGCCGCACCACTTTCAAACCAACATAGGATTAAGAAATCACCTACACCTCCACCACCAGAAGATGACATGGTTGCGCACATGAAGCTGCCTACCTTTAAGGGTGTGGGAGACGAAGACATGGATCAGTTCTGGTTTGTTGCAGAGTCGGTATGGACTGCGCATAACGTAGCTAGTGATGTGGTGAAGAGGGCACAACTATCCCTTGCCTTTGAAGAAAGAGATTTGTATTGGTACATGGGATATATCAAATAGCATGCAAACTCAAACATTGAAGAGGTCAAGAACGCCTTGAAACAACAGTTCAAGAAGCCTAAGTCCTATTCTCAAATAGTATTCGATCTAAAGGATTTCAAGCAAGGGCCTTCTGATTTTGTGTGGGAGGCTGATCAATGACTGAAGAAGGTGATCATAGAAGGAGGATTTCAGTATGATGACCGAAAACACATGAAATGGTTCATTGTTATGCTACTACCTCACCTGCACGTACCTATGGGTCACCAAACTTTCGAATCACTGGAAAAAGCCCTGGAGGTCGCTATGAAGTTAGAAGCTGCACACAGAGATGATACCCAGCTAGGTGTCTAGCAGATATAAGGACAACTAGAGGTGATGCACATGGAGATCCAGAATCTATGAAAGGAGCGAGGAGTAGAGGCTAGCCCTAAAAGATGGTGAATACGGTGTAGGATGAATGGTCACACGAAGGATAACTACCCTCTGTTAACAGACTACATGTAGGCTGGGGGACCTAGTCCATTGCACCCTAAGAAAGTTGTAGGACCAAGTGGGCCAACACTATTGTGTGATGATTGCTGCGTTGTAGGGCTACATGACACAAACCACTGTCCCCGCCTTGCTGCGTATGTCCTAGAAGTAAAGTAGCAATGGTGCAGGTTCTGCAGGTCGATAGGACATGATCAATAGAACTGTCAAACATATGATTTGATGATCAATATAGGGAATCTCTATAGGGTACAGTCGGATCCATCCTCACCAAGATCCCTCTTGAGTGCAGGGGGCTCCCCAACAAGGGGTAGGGGAGGTGGAAGAGGTGGAAGCGTAGGTCGGGGACGAGGGTAAATAATCTGTTATAACTATGGGAAGGTAGGGTACTTTTCTAGGGACCATACAAACCCTACAATACAGTCTTGTTGGTATTGCAGTCAGCTAGACCATGCGATTGAAGACTGTCCAGTCTTGATAGCGAAGATGCAGGAAAAGAAATTGACACCTACGTAGAATGTGCAGAGGGTTAAGACCGAATTATGAGACAAAGATCCAAGCGTGAATGTCGTAACCTGCAGCGGGATGGCCACTGGTGGGCCTGGGGAGAAAACTGCAGCCAAGCCTCTGATCTGACCAGAAATTATCAAACAGTAAGGTTTTTATCTAAAAAAGGATAAAGAAACATTTTTCATACCTCGTAAAGTCTTTGCTGAGGTAGAGGCATCTACTTCATAGCCACCTGAAGACCTCAAGGGAGATGAGGAGGTCAAACCCTTTTTACAGGCATGTATGAAGCAGTTGTGCAACCCAAAGGTTGTGGAAAATCTTCAAGCATTGATAGCTAGCTGCGCAATACGACCTATCCTCCCTTTGGAGGTCAAGGATGTACACAGACTCTATAGGTATAAGAAACACACTGGTAGGGAGATGCGGTTGACTACGCAGATTGGTGATTATGAGATGGATCAGGTTATTTTGGACCTAGGGTCCAATTCAAATGTATTACCTAGATAGGCTTGGAATTGAATGGGGGAACCTAAGTTTGAATGGTACACTATCCAGCTGCGTATGGCCAATCAACAGAAGATCATACCCTTGGGAAGACTATCAAAAATTGTGGTGGATATCGCAGGGGTTAAGGTCTGGGCTGATTTTGAAGTATTTCAAATTGTCAAAGATGTGGACCCCTACCCTGTGCTCCTAGGCTTGGATTGGGCCATCAATATGGGGGGCATCATTAACCTAAAGAAGAGAAGGATAGTATTCAAGAATAATGGTACAAGGGTAATAATACCATTTAATCCTGCGGAAGGCAAACGATACATAGAACCAGTGCATGACGAAGAGGATGTGGATCACATCTATAAGTTGACTGCGTGAGATGAATATTGGATCAACCTCATGGCAGAGGGGGTACTCTATTGGGAAAAGGACAGTGAATTTTTCTCTGACTCTGATGGGGAGATAGAGAATTGGCAAAATCGACTACATGATGTCTCTACGCTGCGATGTCTTCGAATCACGAAGAAATTCCACTGCATCTCCTCATAGGTAAGAGATCTACCTTATTTCAATGGTTCTGTTAATGTTAGGGACTTTTTGTGAGCCTTTTAAGCTGAGGTTTCCAGGGAACGAAGGTTATGGGCCCTTAACCTAGTGATGCATGCAAACCTTGCATGATAGTGGGATATGCATAAGGAAGCATTCCCGGAGTGGGAGGATTGTCGAGACATGATGCTCCTGCAATTTGAGACTCCAGAAGAGGTACGGGTCAAGCTGTTCCTTGGCCCAGGGGATCCGTGTGAACATGTGGTTGCATGGATAGAGGCGTGGGGCGACCGAAGTACAGAAGAGTGGGTTCACTTATTCAATCATGTGTTGGGTCCAATCCCTACTTCCTAGTACCTGGTTGCGGAGCTACATTAGCTCACCTGCCACTGAGAAACTCTGAAGAATGACTTTATAGGAACATTCAGACTGATAGGGGGTTCCGAGGCACTTGAAAAAGCTTTGCAGGACATAGATACATTCGTGTTTGGCAATACTGGCTCTTCTGTAGTATTCGGGATGCCTACATGGGAAACACAGATGCAGGATATTGTCAACTGTCGCAACTTGGGAAGAGAGGAAGGTGAAGATGATCAGAAGTTTTTCTCTATCCCAGAGTCGGAAGGGGAGTGCACCGTTGAAGGAACTCCACTGAAAGAAGTGTATGTCACTAAGCCTCTCAAGTTGCGTGAAGTAAACATTGGGAGGAAAGAGAACCCTAAGTTGGCTAATATTGGGGACTACTTGGATGAGAATACAGTAGGTAAAGTGGTTGAATTACTTACAGAATATCAGGACTTGTTCCCTACAAAGTTTTTCAAGATAAATGGGATCACGGGGGACTTAGGGTCATGCATATCACTCTCAAACCCGATGCACAGCCCATAAAGCAATGACCTTATAGGTTGAACCCTAAGTATAAGCAGAAGGTCAAGGATGAGCTTGATAAATGCTTGTTGTCGGTATCATAGAACCTGTTGAACAGACAGACTGGGTCAGTCCAATGGTGGTTTAGGAGAAAAAAACTGAGGGAGAGATTTGGATCTGTGTGGACGTACACAAGTTAAATGATGCATGCGTTCATGATCCATTCTCAATTCCATTCTCAGACGAAATCTTAGACAACGTGGGAGGATAGAAAGCATACTCTTTCATGGACGGGTTCTTAGGATACCATCAGATAGGAATCACACCTAAGGACCGAAACAAAACCACGTTTTCCATTGAGTGGGGATCTTTTTAGTATACTTTCATGTCGTTCGGACTCAAAAATTCCCCTGCTATCTTCTCACGGTTTTTTGTCCCAGTGTTCAAAGAATTCATTCACACATTCCTCGAGGTGTATTTCGATGATTAGACTGTCTTCGGCCTAGTCAAGGCACATGTCTCAAATCTGCGCATGATGTTGGATGCCTTCCAGAAACACCAAATTTCCCTAAATATCAAGAAGTGTATCTTCTGCATACCCTTCAGAATATTGCTCGGCCACATAGTTTGTTGTCAAGGACTAATGGTAGATCCTGCCAAAATTGCAGTTATTATAAATTTTCTAGTACCAACCATGGAGAAACAACTGCACTCGATCCTTGGACACAAAGGCTACTACAGGAACTTCATTCAAGGCTATGCACTGATTACTACCCCTATGGAAAAATTTCTCAAGAAGGATGTTTCATTATTTTGGAATGACAAATGTTAAAAGAGCTTTGAGCTACTAAAAGAAAAGATGGTCTCCACACCTATTATCATCTTTCTGGATTGGGAGAAGGTATTTCATGTTCACGTCAATGTGTCGGGCATTTCTCTCGGGGCTGTCCTTACGCAGCGACGAGAAGGACATATTGACCATCCAATTGCCTTTGCAAGTAGGAAGCTCTCTGGTGCGAAATGAAACTACTCCACCACAGAGTGGGAGGGATTGGCCATGGTTTATGCATTGCAGAAATATTGGCATTACTTGTTAGGAGGAAACTTCAAAATGTTCACAGACCGTTCAACTTTAAAATACCTGGTCAATAAGCCTGTGTTGGGGGGGGGGGGGGTGGAATATGCTGATGGCTACTACTATTTCAGGAGGATGACTTTGAAATCATAGTCAAGTTGGGAAAGTTGAATGTTGGGCTGGACCACTTGTCATGAATAGATAGTGGCAAGGAGCCAACCAATCTGGAAGCCAGATCGCATGATGTCCAGATATTTGCTATCAAGTTAGTAGAAGCACACTTTGTTGATATCATTCAGTTCTTGACTATCGATATGGCACCTCTAGAGTACTATATACAGTAGATGAAAGAGTTAGTCACCCAGGCAGCACAATTTACCTTCATCATAGGTCAATTATATAAGGTGGGGGAAGATGAAGTATTGCGGAAATATTTTTTGGAGCACGAAAGGCATGCTATATTGGCAGAAACTCATGACAGAGTAGCAAGAGGTCACTACGCGGGGAAAGAAACGGCGCAAAAGATCTTGAGGGCTAGGTTATGGTGGCCAACCCTGCATATTGATGCCCACGACTATTGTAAAGCCTCCGATATGTGCCAATGAACCAGGAGGCCATCCCGCATAGATAAAATTCCCCTTCAACCAAAAATGGATCTAAAAGCATTTGATAAGTGGGTTATCGATTTCATCGGGCCTATCAACCCACCAGGAAAGAAGACGGGTGCACACTACATTATTACGAACACCAATTATGTAACCAGGTGGGCAGAAGCATAAGCAATAAAGGATTGCACTGTGGACACCGCTGAGCATTTCATCTTTGAACAAATCCTAACCAGATTTGGATGTTCGAAGATTCTCATGAGTGACAGAGGTACGCACTTTGTTAATGAAACAATCCGAGCTTTGACCGAGGAGTTTTGGATCCATCATGTGAAGAGCATGCCATATGACCTCTAGGCCAACGGTGTGGTTGAAGCTTTTAATAAAATCTTGGAGCAATTGATGACCAAGGTATGAAATGCTGATCGTAGCGATTGGGATGTGCGCATCCCCTCAGTCCTCTAGGCCTATCGAACAATCTGCAAGAAGTTAACAAGAAAAACCCCATTCAAGATGGCTTATGGTAAAGAAGCTGTTATGCCCATGGAGTATATTTTTCTTAGTCTATATATCGTAGCATTTACAAACATGGCAGAACCGGACATCATCGAGGAGTGATTAGCACATCTTATGGCTTTGGAGGAAGATCAATTTATTGTGAATTTCCATTAGCAAGTCAAGAAGGCCCATGATAAAGCCTGGCATGACTGAAACATTTGCTAGAAGACATTCATGGAAGGAAAATTAGTCCTCTTATACGATATCTAGTTTACAAAGCATCCCATGAAGTTTCGGCAGCATTGGCTTGGTCCCTACACAGTTAAGAAGATCATGGATGGTGGACCAGTTAGGCTTGCTACCCTGCGGAGAGATATGCTCCCATGCTACATCAATGGTAGCTAGCTCAAACCATATCAAATCAAATGAATCTATGGCCAGAGTAGCCATATAGGCATAGGTGGAGGCCCCACCACCACAGTGACTCAGGACGAGTCACAAGATTATGTTGGGGGACTGTTGGAACAGGGTCTCCTACAAAAGTTGTGAATCTGACCCATTTTGTATATTTTTTATTATATTTAGTCTAACGCATGGGTTTTGGGGTGGGTCGAAGCCCCTAATGCATTGTAATTAGGTCAAGGGTAGACCAAGAGTCTGCGAACCATAGTTTGCTGACCATTGCATGCATAGGCTAAAGTAGTATAAGTAATTGAATATTTTTTGAGTTCTAAGGCAGACGTTGAACTAAGATTGGTGCGAATTGTGAATTAGTAGATCTGTTTTTTGTTTTGGGAAGGGAATCCTGCTGGCTGTGTGCGCGGAGATCCTCAGTCCTGCTATGTGTGGACCCTGTTACTGTGTGCGCAGGTTGGGTTTTGGGTATTGTAAAAGGATCTGAAGGATTAATGAAAGCGGAAGGCTGTTGGAATCTATGATATCTATTATTTTATGCATGATTCTATGTTGAGCTCCGCAAATAACTATGTTAAGTACTTATGATGCGTTGACAATTGATTTGAATCTGCTTGTTAGACTTTATGCAAGAATAGTTGCAATAGTTGCTTTATTTTCCTCTATCTATTACTTATTGTTATTATATATGGTATTGCGCACATGGATGTTAAGGGACTGATAGATCTAGGTTCTGTAATATGCGATTTGATATTTGCGAAGTTGGATGCAACTCTGCCTGACTTACCTTCCCTCTCCCACGGTGCGGAAACCTGGTTCTAGCACCCTCCCATACTGTTTCGGGTGAGACTTTGGCTTGCACAAGTAGGTCACTACTGAAAGGGCCAGTAGTATAGGGGTTTTTTGGAAAAACTTAACCTCTGAACCTGGGTTAGGACCCTTCTGGTGAAGCCAAGTCCCTATAAATAGGTATCAAATTTATGATACCACATCCTTGGTGACTATTTTAACCCATACAAATACTTCCTTAACCTGCATACCAATTCTTTCTTCCCCTTCACCATAAAGCCTTCAGGTTGTTCGATGTAGATCTCATGTTCCAGATCCCCGTGAAGAAATGTTGTCTTCACATCCATCTTTTCTACCTCAAAATAAAATGCAGCAGCAACAAATAAAAGTAATCTAATAGAAGTAGCTTTGGCAACAGGAGAAAAAATACCACCAAAATCAATTCTCAACACCTAGGAATAACCTTTTGCTACCAACTGAGCTTTGTATTTCTCCGCCTTGCCTTCTACATTCATATTCTTCTTAAACACCCATTTTCTCCAGATGAGCTTCCTTTCAGTCGGCAACTCCACCAGATCCCATGCCTCCTTTTTATGAAAGGATGCCATTTCATCAACCATGGCCTCCTTCCAGAGTTTTCCATCCTCTTAATCTACTGCCTCCCCGGCAGTTTTGTGATCATCATCAGTTATAGTTAAAGAAAAATTTGAATAGAAAGCAAATGGAATATACATTTCTCGTTATCTTCTTTCCTGAACTGATCTTCTCATAACTGGAGTTTGTGGCTCTTGCTCTTCTGAGTATTCTTTTGTTGTAGAGTATGATTCATCCTCCTTTAGCTCAAAATCTATCTTCTCAGGTTCCTTTGGTAGGAATTCATTTTTAACAAAATCTTTCACCTCTCTAAACACCACATCTCGGTTGTACAAAACCTTCCTTGTTTCTAGGTTCCAAAGCTTGTAACCCTTTAAACCATCCTTATACCCAATAAAGATGCATCTTTCAGATTTATTATCCAACTTGGTCCTTTTATCCTTTGGAACATGTACATATGCATCACATCCAAATACCCTTAGATGTGAAAGAGAGGGTTTCTTACCAGTCCATACCTCATGTGGAGTTTTATCCTCCAACGTTGATGAAGGTGATCTGTTAACCAGGTAACATGCAGTCTCCACTGCCTCTGCCCAAAATTCTTGTCCTAACTCGGTACCAATAAGCATGCTTCTTGTATTTTCCATCAGCGTTCTGTTCACTTTCTACAACTCCATTTTGCTGAGGTGTGTATGGAGTAGTCTTCTGCTGTGTTATACCACACTTCTTACAGAGATCTTCGAATTCCCTCTTGTATAACTCCCCACCATTTTCTATCCTTAGCACCTTTATCTTCTTCTTTGTCTGGTTTTCCACCAGTGTATTAAATGCTTTAAATCTGTCAAATAATTTATATTTCTTCCTCAAGAAATATATCCATGTGTTCCTTGAGAAGTCATCTATGAATAAAACATAGTGCACATACTTACCCAGTGATGGAACCGACATAGGTCCAAACACATCATTGTTCACAAGCTCTAATATCTTGTTTTCCCTCTTAGCACCAGAAGGAAAACTCACCTGATTCTGCTTCCCATATCCAAAATGTTCATAGAAATTGAAATCCAGAGAGAAATTAGACATACCTTCTACCATATCATTTCCATGCAATATCCGAAGGCCCTTCTATCCAATATGTCCAAGCCTTTGATGCCATAGCATGGTCTTTTCTCCAGAGATCACTAGGATTTCCACTCCACTTTCAGAAACCACAGAACTTTTGCACCCATCAATAACAGTGTTGCCTTGAATATTTTACATAGTTCCAATCTGAACTCCTCGCATTAATACCAGTGCTCCCCGAACCATCTTACAGGTATCTTTATCGAACACTCTTTTTAAACCTACATCATCCATCTTGCTTACAAAAATTAGATTTCTGGCTAATGCAGGAATGTGAAGAACACCGGGAAGTGTTCTAATCCTTCCACCTTGTAGCTTCAGCTTGACTTTTCCATGTTCTACGATTTTGGCCTTCCTATCATCCCCTAGGAATACATCACTGCCATTATATTTCTCATACTCACAGAACCACTCCCTATGGGGAGTGAAGTGAAAGGATACACTCGAGTTAATCAACCATGACTCATGATCTACATGTGTATTTGAAGAAGAACCCAAATAGACATCCACCCCTTCATCTAAGGTGGTTTTTGCCTCTGCAGAAGGAGCATCATCAGATCCCTTTCCTTTCTATAGAGCTTTAGATCTGCAGTCCTTTATGTAGTTCCCTTCCTTTTCGCATTTCCAGCACACCTTTACAAACTTTCCAAGAGATTTAGATCTCTCTCTAGATTTAGATCTCCCACTCGAAAACTTATTCGTGTTTCTGTTCTGGGACCTTCCTCTTACAGATAAGGCATCTCCATTATGGCCCTCCATATTTCTCCATCTCATTTCCTCCAACAACACGACTGAGACAATGTCATCAAAATTCAAGGTAGTTGTATTACTATGTATTGCAATAACTAGACTATCCCACGAATCTAGTGGAGAACAAAACAAATTGATGCACTTATCTTCATCTAAGATTTTAATATCAATAGATGACAACTAGATTACCACAGTGTTGAAGGCATTCAGATGCTCTGTCACCGAGTCTCCATCCTTCATCCTCAAGTTATACATCTTTTTCCACAGGAAAGAATTATTCACCAGAGACTTAGATTTGTACACAGTCCCAAGTTTTTCCCACAAATTATTCACCGTAGCTTCCCTAGATACATTCAATAATACTGAATCTGAGACACACAACCATATTTTTCTCTTCACCTTTCAATCCAACTTCTTCCAATATTCATCTGACATTGTCGTTGGTTTAGTACCTGGATCTACCATGATCCATTGATCTTTATCCACCAGCAGGTCCCCCATCTTGAGTTTCAACTAGTCAAAACTATGACCATTGAATTTCTCAATCTCTATCTTTCCACTACTCACCATCTTCTTTCACCGCAAGAATCAATCCCATAGATCTCCCACTGAACAATGTCTATCTCAGGCCCAAGAAAAAAAACCCTCAACAACAAAGGCATCCTCTTCAAGCCGAAACAACTCTGATACCAAATGTAGGTTTTTTCCCTATACATAAATTATCTACAAATGAATCTTAAAAACATAAAATAAAAAATAGCGAGAGCATAAAACATAAAATAGATATACACAGATATTTTCCCCTGGATCCAAAATGAGGACAACCAACTTGAATTTTCATTATATTCCTTTCAATGTTACAACACATATATATACATGTTGGAGCATACATAAACCCCAATCCATTAACCCTGGTTTAGAACATAACCATAGTTCCCTTGACTAGATCTACAAAATACCAGTGGCCAAAAACCATCATCCCCAAAACCATGTGCAAACCCATGCACAAAACTATGGGTGGGTCCGCCCACCAAAAAAAAATTCCCGGGGCACTTCTTGAAAGAATATAACACATACCCAACACACTCTTTATGTCCTCTTCTGCCATGATATTAAAATATTCTACATTTTTATAATTAGTCTCTTGGACACATACATGATCTGATGATAAGCATAGTAGAAAATATTCAATCTCAAGCTCCAATGGATTTTCTCTATCAAATGTGGTCCATGATTCTTTAGTATCCTTTGGATATTATTCTTTTGGATGTTTTTCTTCAATGACAACAAGTCAATCTCATTTTTCAATACTCTTCCCAATCTAAGATGAATATCATTTAGATCAAAATAGTTGTTTGAAAATATTATACCTCGAAATTGTAAGTGGGTTGAGTTACTTTATCGTTTGGGCTTGGAAATGGTTGTGCAGATAGTTGACTGGGAGTGGGTATTTGATATGGTTGTGGTTGAGGTTGTGGTTGTGGTGGATGTGGAGGGTATTGATATTGCAATTGAGGATATTGAGGATGTTGAGGGAAATATGGCTGATAAGGAGGAATTACCAGTTGGGGAGGATAAGACCCTATATATTGATTGAAATATGGATCACCCCATCAGGGAGGATAAGAACGTGGAGTAGGTATATGTAATATTCCAAATTAGGAACAACTAGCAAGGCATGACTGGAAAATGCATTTTCCAGTAATGTTTGCTATAGGAATTGAAACCAGGACCTAGATCCCTTATACCAATGTGTCTAAGTCCTAAATCCAAGACGAGGCTCCAAATAAACCCTTCTAAGTGGGTTAAATAGATCTCCCACACTTAGATGTCCTCAAAGAGTGCCCGATGAAGGGACTGCAACATATACAAGAACACACAATGGAGTAGCAGTGTTATTTTAATGAGCTAGCACACATGAAGAAGTAGATAGCCAACCAATTTATAATATAGTAGAAAATGGTTACAATGCTTTGAGGAATCAATCACTCAAGCTGGGCAATGAAAGCCTCGATGAGACATGTACAAGACAATATAGCAATACTGCTATGCAGAATGGTCATATG
Organism: Pinus albicaulis; assembly: GCA_034641835.2. Lineage (NCBI taxonomy): Eukaryota > Viridiplantae > Streptophyta > Pinopsida > Pinales > Pinaceae > Pinus > Pinus albicaulis. Next base: position 1,309,479,914 of record CM076583.1, on the reverse strand, counting down.
GCTAGAATAACGTAGTTCATTGGAGACACTGCAAAAAAATACATGATAATAGAATGATATAATAATATAAGCTCAAATAAATGAGGGGGAGCAAGCTCTCAACTCCTGAAAACACTAATACAGCAATAATACACAATCCTTGGAAGGATTGGCTACAAAAAAACATGAAAATGGAAAATCTGCAGAAAGGTCGGAGTTGTTGGGCAGTAGATGCAACTCTGAAAATAGTTGGAGATAGCTGAAGATTATGTGCAATCTGAAATAACCCTCCTCCAACAGATCTCCCAAGTTATAGGTTGATCCTATCCCTGAAGATCTCTTCCTCCAAGATGATGGTGCAACCTCTTACTGCACATATGCACTGCAATAACGCAGTATGGAGAATGGACTGCACTGTCTATGATGGGAGATGCTTGGCCTTGATGCCAAGATATGAAAATCATCTATGAAACCTTCATTAATAACCTTCCCGAGGTATAGAGACTCCCTCCTCTGAAATATGAGACAAGGAATGGTGTTGTGGAACCCCTCCACTGCAAAACCCAAGAACAATACGTTATACTTCAGCAAAAATAATGCAGTGACTAAAGAATTGGCTTTGGCCTTAAGCCAATATGTAGAGAAAATGAAGAGAAATCCTTCAAGAGGCCTCTCAAGAAGGAGAGGAAATCCTAAGCAGGAATCCCTCGTGCTAAGCAACACTGTAACTCAGCTGAATAGCCAGAGACTGCAAATAGTCTAAGCAGACAAATATCAATATACTCAAAGATGTCTCACTATGGCTGCCTCTTCCTCCTTTTATGCAAGTGAATGCCTCTTTGCCCTGGACCCCGAACATTAGGGTTTCTTCCACAAAGAATATTTCTCTCTCCAAAACTGCGCTGTCTTCCCAAGAAAGCTATACCTCTTAGGAAGCGCTATTGACTTGGTCAAACTTGACCTTGTACTCATGCAAATTGCCCCTTTTCACACTGGAAGGTGAAAAATAAGCTGCTTCAATGATCCCTTTCACACTATGAGGGATTTTGTTCCTACTCATGGGAATTTTACCCATTTTATTCATCTCCTAGAGGACATAAGGAAAAATTAATATTCCAATTTTCTGCATGCAAAAATTGGAATATTACAGTCCTCCCCTCTCAAATATTGCTTGTCCTCAAGAAAGTGCAAGGATAGAATGAGTTCTTTTCTACTCCTCTCCCTGTAGCATCCATGTATGATGATCTCCTCCAAGGAAAATGATGCTATCTCATCAACACGGTCTCCACATTGCTCCTCCTCAGCATGCAAGTAAGCTATCAAGCCATCAACATGTAAATGTGAAATACTCAAGAGGATAGCAAAGTGATGTCTAGAGGTCCATTTGAGGAATCGGATCTGAAGTGTAATGGGAACTATTTCTCCCATATGGATCCTCCATCCCCAAGCTATGAGCCATGCAAAATGAGTCACCTTCCAACTAGGAAACTCCTGAAAGATGTCCCCCACCTTTGGCTCCAGCAAAGTAGGTGGGATGAAAATCTGCACATGGTAGATAATGTAGCCTACCCCATGCTATTCATCTCTCCACTTATGATAAGTGTAGAGAAAGTGTTGATCTTGGGCTGCAAAATACTTGCCCTCAAGTGGCAAGATGAAGACTAGATCTCCAAGGACCTCTCCTCCAATGCTGCAAATCATGCTGGCCCAAGTATCTCCATATATGATGAGTTGGAAGTCATCAACATATGGCATGTATTCTATCATATGGCTCACCTCATATGGAAACAAATGAGTTTCTCTAGTGGCTATATCATCTCCCATGTTCCCCTTAGAACATGTAGTGCAAAAGGTGTGGGAGGGTTCTCCCCCAAAGGACAGATTCACCTAATGTGTCTCTCTCCCAAGAATGCTCCTCATAAGGACAACAACAATAGAACCATAGGGAGCAAAAATGAAAATCATACTTGCTTCCATGTGCAACAAATGTGAAGGACAATGGTCCCTCAAGTGAAACCAGCACAGCTTGACTCTCCACTGCAATAGAGATTGATAAAAAGAGTGGCCTCTCAACCACTTTCCTGATGCTCCAATCTCCTCATAAGTATGGAGGAAGTGAATAATGTAAGGTGTACAATGGGCATGTCCTCCATAATACCTATCTCCCCCAAGTCCTCCTAGGGAAGGCCCGTCAATCACACTTATGGCCTCAACTAGACCATGAAGCTCTAAATAAATAATTCTCCTCCTTGGAGCATCATCCTGCCCATATATGGTTAAGGGACATACATCATATAAACAATCATGTAAATAATAATCACCCTTATCATATGTCCTGCTCATACAAATGGAGTGGCTCATAGATGTGTCTCCTCTCATCCTCAATGAGAAAAGAGGTGGTTGTGCTAACTCTCTCAAAGAGTCATGTCTCTCCTCCATCTCCATCTGGTCTATGCATCTGCTCATATGATGATATATCTCCTCCTCAAAGCCCATCCAAAAATACCCTTCCATGATGGTGTGGTATGCTCTCATAGAACCAGTGGAGCTGATCAAAAGGAAATCCTCCCGAGCTGATTGTAGCAACTTCTACTTGAGCTTGGAAGCTCTAGGCAAGAAGATCCTACCATGATAAAAGATGAACCCATCTCTGAATAAATATCCCTCCTCATGCAATTGGCTATCCAAGATCATGCAAGTAAAAATATCCTTGGAATACTCCACCAACCACTGGGAGCTCCAATATGGATCTAACCTCCATAGTGATAGTGCTGATGATCTCTCATGAAGAGCATCAGTCCTATGGTCATCCTTCTCTTTGACATCTCCTATGCCAAAGAAGCAAGTTGGAAGGCTATTATCCTTCCCATGCTACTTCTGCCACAACACATAATTTGAAATGGAAGTGGGTATTGATGATGTTGAGAGAATGCTCTCTCTCTCCTTGAGTCTACCCCAGACTCCGAGCACTATATCAAGCTCTCCCAAGGTTTCCACCCTCCCGAAATCAATGAGTGGTGCCCCAACATGTGAAGCATCCATCTTCCTCTGCTGGTCTAGTGGTCTCCCTGGAAAAATGTCTCCATGTAATGAGACATCCTCAACAAGAGATGACTGAATATATGAATGGAGAAAACTCTCCATGCTTCCACTGCGCAATCCAATCACCTTCTTAGGTGCATCAACCTCTGAAAATGGATAGGGATTTGTACTCTTCATCTCATGATGCTGGGTCTTCTCCCTACCTCCTCCTTATGTCTCCATGGTTCCACATCTCCTCAACAATGGAACATGTAGAAAATGAGTTGTGCCTTGATCTCCACACATGAGATCTTAGGGACTGCCTTGAAAAGATGCAAGCATCCCTCTGCTTGGAGCAAGAGCTCCTCCTTCCTCTGCATGAGGTACTAGATACTCTGTAGACATGACATTGTTGTTGCTCTCAATCTCTGCAACATGAGTGGGAAAATCTTCAATGATTGGATCCCTTCTTGAAAAAGAGATCTCAATGCTCCTTTTCTCAAGGGTGTGAGATGAAAGTTCCTCTCCCGGCAAAGTATGGTGCAAGTTTTGAGCCTCCCCCATTGTTCTCTGAAATGGTACTGCGTTCTCATGCAGGGGTTTGATTTGAGTTTTCTTTTTTGGTCCCACCATGTGTGTTTCATGAGTCCTTCTATCAAATATTTTCACTAATGCCCTAGTGAAACTAGCATAGGATGCAATGTTTACATTTCTCAAAGAAAAGGATTCAAAAATCCACCAGGCATAGGCCTTACCTCTCATATGCAGCGCTGCAACTTTGATGGCTTCATATTCAAGAATGTGGTGCTACTGCAAGAAGGTCTCTAACTCTTCCACCCAATCTTTGGTTGAACATGTAGGTGAACCTTCAAAGGTAGATAGATGAAATCTATCCTACTTCTCTCTTCCATTCGCCTTCATCTTGCAAAACTCTAAAAAATTGAGATTATCTCGGAATTTCTGAGTTTGAAACTCATACTCTTTCAAGAAATCACTAAGGGTTTCATCTCTTTCCATCTCTCTTTCGGCAATCCTGGGCATGTGACTGCGTTGTACCAGATGGTGTGTAGCTTCTTGCTCACAATCCTTATGTGCAAATCTAGAGTTTGTCTTTTGTAGAAACCCTCTTGGAGATTCTTCACACATCTCCCTCTAGATCTCCTTGAATTCCTCATGAATCATATTTATAGATTTAGGAAGAATCTTGGTAAGCTTCTCCCCTTTTTCTTTTTCTTCTCCAAAATATGGAGTCTTTCTCCTACTTATTTCTTTGTCTCCTTCTCGATGAGAATAGGAAGTGAAGGGATCTTCCTCTTATTTCTTCTTATCCTCCTTGGGGAGGTTCTTCATGGATATGAAAAATGATGAGATAAATCCCATCCTCTCCAATATTTTGATCTTCTTGGGCTTAGACTCACAGACTTAGCCAAGAAAGTTACTTTGATACCACTGTAATATTCCAAACTAGGAACAGGTAGCAAGGCATGACTGGAAAACACATTTTCCAATAATGGCTGATACAGGAATTGAAACCAAGACCTAGATCCCTTAGACCAATGTGTCTAAGTCATAAATCCAAGAGGAGGCTCCAAAGAAATCCTTCTAAGTGGGTTAAACAAATCTCCCACACTTAGATTTCCTCGAAGAGTGCCAAATGAAGGGACTGCAACATATACAAGAACACACAATGGAGTAGCAACATTATTTTAATGAGCCAAAAAACATGAAGAAGTAGATATCCAACCAATGTATAATATAGCAATAAATGGGTACAATTCTTTGAGGAATAAATCACTCAAGTTGGGCAATGAAAGCCTGAATGAGACATGTACAAGACAATATAGCAATATTGTTATGCAGAATGGTCATATGGCTAGAATAACGCAGTTCATTGGAGAAACTGCAAAAAAATACATGATAATAGAATGATATAACAATATCAGCTCAAATAAATGAGGGGGATAAAGCTCTCAGCCCCTGAAAACACTAATACAACAATAATACAAAATCCCTGGAAGGATTGGCTACAAAATACATGAAAATGGAAAATCTGCAGAAATCCCAGAGTTGTTGGGCAACAGCTGCAACTCTGAAAATAGCTGGAGATGGATGAAGATTATGTGCAATCTGAAATAACCCTCCTCCAACAGATCTCTCAAGTGATAGGCTGATCCTATCCATGAAGATCTTTTCCTCCAAGATGATGGTGCAACCCCTCACTGCACATATGCACTGAAATAACGCAGTATGGAGAATGGACTGTGATGTCTATGATGGGATATTCTTGGCCTTGATGCCAAGATATGAAAATCAGCTCTGAAACCTTCCTTACTAACCTTCCCGAGGAATATAGACTCCCTCCTATGAAAGATGAGACAAGGAATGGTGTTGTGGAAACCCTCCACTGCAACACCCAGCAGCACTACATTATACTTCAGCAGAATTAACGCAGTGACTGAAAAAAAATTTCTTTGGCCTTGAGCCAAGATGTGGAGAAAATGAAGAGGATTCCTTCAAGAGGCCTCTCAATAATGAGAGGAAATCCTAAGCAGGAATCCCTTGTGCTAAGCAGCACTGCAACTCATCTGAACAGTCAGAGACTCCAAATAGTCTAAGCAGACAAATATCAATATACTCAAAGATGTCTCACTATGGCCGCCTCTTCATCCTTTTATGAAAGTGAATGCCTCTTTGCCCTGGACCCCACACATTAGGGTTTATTCCACAAATAATCTTTCTCCCTCCAAAACTGTGTTGTCTTCCCAAGCAAGCTACACCTCTTAGGCAGTGTTGTTGACTTGGTCTTGTCCTCATGAAAATTGCCCCTTTTCACACTGGAAGGTGAAAAATAAGCTGCTCCAATGATCCCTTTCACACTATGAGGGATTTTATTCCTACTCATGGGCCTTTTACCCATTTTATTCATCTCCTAGAGGACATAAGAAAAAATTTATATTCCATTTTTTTGCATGCAAAAATTGGAATATTACAGTATAGAGGAAATTGAGGTTGTAGGTGGATACAAAGGTTAGAATTTTTCATTATAACTTGTATCTAAATATGATGGGTAGTTAATTCCTTACTGATATGGGTTGACAAAGTAGAACTACTCCATGCCTCCTAACTTCTCAACTACCTCTTCTTATTTAACTTGCAAAAGTGGATGGTGATGTGGCTCTTCATACACCACGCCATCAAGTGGGGGGTTTGTGGTATTGAAAAAATAATTTTCTATTTTTATTTAAAAAAAATGAATGAGAGTGATAATGAAATGCAATTTTCTATTTTTGAAATGAAATATGCCTGATGCATTTTTTTATTTTTTTTTTGTATAAAATATGAAGCAAAAACATAAATAAGGAATCAATCAAAGAAAAATAGAGTTCTTATTTGACACCCTCCCCAGAAATGGCACCAAAAAGAGATGACCCTCAATATTACTACAAGAATGTTGGAAATCTTTTAAATATCAATATGGGGTTCATACAAACTTAAGAGGGGTCGACACTGTATGTACAACCGACACCTTACTCTTCCTAGTCTAACTCCCTTTGATGCAAGTGAAAGAGCGAAATGAAAAAAAGTCAATTGAGAAAATATCTTATTAAGTCACCAATCCTAAGTTCCAGAAGGTAAATAGAAATAAACCAACCCATTCTACTTTTGTTGGAAAGTAAAAGAAAAAAAGGAAATCTATTCTATTTGTAAAAAAGTAATTCACACATAAGCTAATGACAATAAAGTAAATATAATATATCTTGTTGGAAAGGAAATGATATTAAAAGAAATATATTATAATTTTTAGTAAAGGAAAGTCATATATTACTCTTGCATGAAAGAAAGCATACTTTGGTTAAAGTAAATTGTGGAAAGGAAATCTATACTAGTTGCAGAAATCAACATTGAAGAAGCAAGCAATGTAGAAGAAAAATGGTGACATACCAAGCCTCAACTCAACTAAAGTGGTCACAGAGTAGTAATAAGATATTCCAAGAAATAAATATACTTCCACCATGAATTTGGAGGGAATTTGGGCAAGGGAGAAGCTCAAAAACATACTACTATAGGAAACTTTTTTATGCTACAGGAAAATTCCAGCAAGCTTGTCCGTCAATTTAACTTGCCAAATTCCTAATATAATCAAGTGAAAATGTTGTGGGGTAAATTTTGTTATTAATTTGAATGAATTTATACTTCAATCCAAGTGTAATAAACTCAAAATATATTCATTAACATGTGCTAAAATTCAATAAAAAACTACTACTAAAACCATAAATTTCAGAACAATCAACTAGTAAGCTAATCTAAATAACAAAATTCCTAAGCTAATCAAGTGAAATTTTTGTGGGGTAAATTTTTTTATTAATTTCATTTTTTTACAAATTCAATACAAGTATAATCAACTCAAAATAGGTTTCCTAACAAATGTTAAAATTTAATAGAAAATTATTACTAAAACCATAAATTTCAAAATAGTGAACTAGCAAACTAATCTAAGTAATCCAATGATGAAAATGGCTTTACTAAGTTATGATAGTGATGAATCACACTATTTATTATCTAAATAAACTAAAAAAAAAATATTCTCAATTATTTAATCAATCTAACCTAAAAAAAATAAAGCATTAATACTAAGTGCATAAATGGGAAATGTAGATAAGCGAGAAAATGCGAAAAATAGATAAAAGAAATGGCGTTGCAAGAATATGAGGCTCCTATGATGGCCAAGCCCAAGGATACTCATATTATTATGAAGGAAACTAAGACTTTGGAGCTGAAAATGAAACTACTTTTCATTATTGGAAACAATTCAAGTACATCACTACTCAAAATGAGAGTAGAACAATTGATAGAAAGTGTTCTGCTAAAAAATACCAAAACATTATCCTTGCTTAGAGGCTAATTCAAATTGTACTTATATAAGTTGATGGGGGAATCAACCTCCTTGAAATGAGGTTTTATTTCCCCTACAAAATTCCTCAAAAAGTGGATCTAGTCCCCAACAATAAGAATCTTCATTAAATGTTGGGTTATGATTCTCTTGTAGTAGGAAACACATCCATATATTTTCCTAATTAGTGGATATTTAGATATGTCCAAAAGTTCCATAAAATTTTATTTATTTATTATCTAATATTTTTCCATACTATAGCAGGGAGAAAGTCCATAAATTTTGTCATTTCGCAAATCTTAAAAACCTTCCCAATATTCTCATAATATTATGAAAAAATAATAATATTAGGCACATAATAAGAAAATGATTTATAAACCTTCCTAAGAAGTTATTAAAGCTAAAAACATTATTAAGTTCAGAAGGATAAGTTTAATATAACCTTTATGTGCCTAGGAATGGTTATATGGGCCTTATTTTGCACCTAATTTTGAGGCCCATAAGTAGTTATGTGAGTTATTGCTATCAAAAGGATTATGGGGAATGTTGTGTCTCTTTCCCCTTACTATTATCTCTCTCTTATACAATTATCTCTAATTGTGGTTCATCATCATCAATTTTCATTTCTTCGATAGTTGAGTATTTGGCTTGGGATAACCTTCGTTTCTCTAGTCTCACTTCACCTCAAGTATTTTCTTCTCTAAGGGATTTAGCTTTAAGTGTATCCTATTAATTTTTTACTTCTTGGAGCTATTTTATCTTAGAAGAATTCCACTCTTTGTTTTTCTCTTTTCTTTGCTTCTAGAAACTAGATAGGTGTAAGGTGTTCCTATTCCCTCTGTTTTATTCTCAACATTTCCTCCCCACACATGAATACATCTTGGAATACTTATTCATTATGGTCAAATTCATGTTCATATTAATATATGAGGTTTATAGACTTATTGTCCTCTTTCACCATGTCACGGGGATTATGCTTCCTGAAAGTTCTTATGAGGATATTTATCTCATTGATTATATTGGGTTATTTTATGGCCCATGGAAATTTTGTTAGATCATAATGGCCTATCCTTATAGGGAAGCCTGACAAATACTCTTATTGTTGTTGTTCAAGGCTAAATCCACCCCAGATTTTGCAGTGTAAAGGAGATATTTTTGATCATGAGCCTATTAGGAACCAATTGAGTCTTGAGGAATCAAATGAGGGGGAACCAAGTAGGAGAATCTATTGATATATGTATAATGTTCCTCACAATACCAATTACATATTCCCCTTATGTTATTCCTCGCTTCTCTGTATATCCTGGGTGCTGGGAAACCAAAGAGGATATAATGAGTCTAAGCCAAAAAATGATCACAAATATCATAAAGGAACTTATGATAATGATATTCCCATAACTCTTGATATTAAATATGTAGAGGGGTGAGTGTTGGATTACATTTCCAATTCAGTCATGGGAATTTGATGACCAGCTACAACAGGAGGGATATTCATTCAGAGATGAGGTCGTCTACTATCATGTTAGGATCTTCTTGTCTAGAGCTTCCAAGCTCAAGGAGAAGTTTCTACAAGAAACACACGAAGATTTTCTCTTCAGCCATACTTATTCCATGAGAACATAACACACCATCATGGAGGGATATGCTTGTGAAGGCTTTGAAGAGGAGATATATCAGCATTTAAAGAGATGCATGGATCATGTGGAGATGGAGGAGATACATAACTCTTTGATGGAGTTATCACATCCACCTCTTTCCTCTTGGGGAATGAGAGGGGATCTATCTATGAGCCACTCCATTTGCATGAGCAGAGTTTATGGTAAGGAGCATGTTTTTATGCATAATGATTTATTTGATGAATATTTGCATTCCTTTACCATACATGTGTAGGCCATTGTTCCAAGGGGGAACATTATTCCTTGTAAACTTCATGGCCAAATTTGGGCCATAAACATTTTTTAGCATGGCCACTCCCTAGGAGGATATAGGGAGATGATTTACCATTCAGGGTGCACTCCAAAGGCACCAAAAATTTCTCACCTTCTCAAAGCATGTGAGAATACTATGGCAGAAAGAAAATGGAGGGGAAACCACTTACCATATCATTATCTGAGGTAGTCAGGAGATATACTATGCTGGTTCCACATGTGGGACTATGATCCACCTCCATTTTTGCATATGACTGTTTATGTATCATGGGTTTTGATCTCATACATTTATGATGTTCTTATTCTTATTATGGGAATGAATGGTGGGAGGATGGAAGGATTGGATGTGCCCTTAGGGAGAGAGATTATCCATGTTTCTTATGCTTCATGTTTCAGGGAGAACATTAGGCAAACCATTATTTCTACATTAGATATTTTCCTTCCTTGTGGGATGAGTCATTTGCATCTCATGAGAACTTGGGAGGAGCATGTCATGGAGGGATGGATTGGAAGGCGCTTGGCTTATGAGGAGAGCTTATCACATGGAGGTGTCACCAATGGAGGAGGATAAGAGTTGCAACATTCACCTTTTTAGTTGCTTGAGGACAAGCAAAATTTGGGAGGGGAGGACTATAATATTCCCAATTATCCATGAGCTAGTTGGAATATTAATTTTTGTTTTTGCTTCCTTGTTTGATGAATAAGAGGCTATGGGGACCCATAAATATCCTTAATAAGAATAAAATCACTGCTACTGTGAAAGGAGGACATATTAGCAGCTTAATTAAGCACCCTTGTGTGTGAAAATGGGTTGAAGCACATAGAATTTGACCAATTCAATAGTGCTACCATGGAGGAGTGGCATTCATTATGGGACAATGCAGTTTTGGAGGAAGACTCCATGCATGGAAGTAGTGCTTTTAATGAGTGGGGAAAAGGGTGAGGAAGCTCACCACTTATATAAGGAAGAGGATGGAAGCCATGGATCATTATGTTATGTTTTGATATTTGGATTTTATGGTTTGTTTAGACTTGTTTCTCTCTTCATCTATTTAGCTAAGATTGCAGTGCTATTTAGCACAAGGTGTTCCCGAGCGGGAATCCCACCTCTATCCTCGAGGGAAATTTAAGGAATAGTATTTGCACTATATTTCCACATTTAGGAATTAGGCTAAAGCTTCAGTGTTATGGTACAGCACAGTTCCTGTTGAGGTTGTGTTGTGTCATAGGGAAGAACTTGTGGAGAGTTGATTTGGGTGATTTATGATTTTTTTTTCAGTGGAAGAAGGTTTCCTTCCATTGGGAGGCTAGTGAGGAAGGCCCTTGAGCCTTATTTTAGAATTTGGAATCAGGCCACTTTATCATTTTCCCCTACAACACAGTTTCTGTCTTGGACTGCGTTATTTCAGGGAGGAGTTGCAGGGGTGGTCTTAGTACACCATTTGGAGAGAAGGTTTTCTAGTGAATGGATCATCCTTTCATATAGAGGATCCATTGGAGGAGGCTACATTCTTTTTCATATCATATCTGCCCCATATTTTTAGCTGTATTGTTGGAGTGAATCTTCAACCCTAGGGCTTTGGTTCATACCTTGTATATTGGTGTATTTCTGAAAACACTCTTGGGTTTTTTGTTGGAGATTGTATAGAGCCTTAATATTCATTTTATATTATATTTGAGGGATATATCATCCATTTATATTTTTTGTATTCATTTTTTGTATTAGTGCTTCTATGACTACGCTGTAGTAGTGTCTCCGGCATTTTTATATAGTAGTGGCACCTAATTCTTGACAGATTTCTTCATTGGAGGCTTGTTGTATCTTGTATGGTGGTTTGTGACCCATTATATTATACATGTATGATAGTGTTATGATGCATAAAGAAGCTCCATATTGATCGCATTCTTTGATGTGATGTTTACACTGCATTTCTAGCATTTTGTTCTATATTCATGCTTTTCCCATTTGAGAATATTACAAGGAGTTATATTGGTTGGGTCCATTGAGGGAAATGGACACTGGAAAAATAATCACAAGAAAGGTAACATGAAAGATAAAGTGAATGGATCTAAGGTGTTAGATGCCTTGGCTATGTTTCTAACTATTTCTCTCAATATTGTGCATGTTGTGCATGAATAAAGGAAATTATCTTAACCTAGACATTATTATATCTAGAAATTATGTTGTGATCATGGTTATGTTGATGCTTATATATCTACACATGTATGTCATGTTTGACAAGGTTTTCATGGATCATGATTGTTTAATGCTAATGTTTATATGTATATATGTGTGTATGTATGTCGTTGTCTGGCAGGAAGATGATTGTTTTATGCTAATGATTATATATGTATGTATCTATGTATATATGTCACAGCATGATAGGGTTGTCAGGGATCATTCTTATGGAGGAATGATTGCTTATGCAGGTGAACATCATGAAGAGGTTCTTGGTCTTATAAGGAATCAAGTGGGAAGAGTAACTTTGATAGATCTATGACGGTAGTATCATGTAGAAATTAATTGATATTATATGCTTGTGCTATGCCTATGTTTATGCTATGGATAGGTAATGCTGAGGGGTACATCAGCGAAGTGAAATTAATGTGATATGCAACATGCTAGAATAAAAATGGATATTGGAAAGACACTGGAAGTAAGGTTGCTTGTGGGGTCAATGTGTGGTATATGGATGTGCAGTACTATTGTTGTGTATATGTTGTGAATATTCTATATTCAGTGACTGTACATATGGTTATGTGTAATGTTTCCTATGCAGTATTGTGTACATATGATGTTGTATGCTTGTTTTATATATGGCGTTGTGTGTGTTATCACCAAAATTGTACTTGATTGGCTGCTGATTAGACAACTCAACGTAACTATTTCAAACTAGATTTTGACTGAAGCTCAGCCTCTTCAGTCTGAGAGGGCTCTATCATGGATAATTTATGATATTGGTTAATGATAAAGATATATGGCTAACTCTATGAATTGTGTCTTGGTTTTGTATGTTTGCAAGTTGAAAATATGAAGGCTTGCTACCATAGTGCTATGGATTCAGTGACAAGGATCTTAATGACAAAGGCTCTCCTTGTGGAAGCTGAGGCATGTAGATAATTAAATGAAAGTAAAATACACACATACATGTTTTAATAAATATATAAATTTTCAAAGGAATTCAGAGCATGATAAACATGAATTTTGAGTAATGAAAATTAAGATACTGAAAGCAGGACATTGAGAAAGATATCCAATAGTTTAGTGCTTTAAAGGAATTCAAAGCATGAAAAGAAAGAATTATGAGTAATAAAACATTAAAATATTGAGAAAAAGTAATAATATACATAGGAAATTTTTCTTGAAAGTATCAAAAGAATCTCAGGTGAAGGATGAAACTAGTAGCCACTCTCCATTACTGATCAAAAACCTTGTTTACAATAGTAGCAGTCAGCAATAACATATCCCAACCATTTCTAAATCTAGAAATATGTAATTTATAGAGTGAGGACTCATAAAAATGATATTCCACCTTACTCCCCTCGAATTCCCACCTCAGAAACCTATTTCAAACATGATTCCATCACTTGGAGATTTCCTAGGGATATTTCTGTTTTGCAGAGTTTGAATACAAAAAGGACTCTTCTTTCATTAATAGTTCAAAAAATCAATTTAATAACCATTATCAACTAAAACCAAATAATTTTCTGAGTGTACTAGAGTGCTGATGTGTCATTATGCCACGTGGATTCTAAGTTGGACCTCTTCTAAGTTGAATTTTTACAATTTTCTGATAAATATGGTTAGTTAAAATTATGAAAAAATAGGCTTCGAAGATGAGTGTATAATTTCCAAACCCTGATGGCTTTACAGAAACTGAGAGAGGTTTGTGTATATAGACCTGTGATGAAGCAAAAAATCTTTGATATTTCCAAATTACTTTTTCATTTTCTCAGAAACGTTAAAAAACATCTCTCTACAAAAACAAGGCAGTTTCGTAGTGTGCTTTCGTAGTGTCCAAAAATAGCTTTTACACTCAAAATTTCTGCTCTTTGGTTGTTCCAGTGTGTCCATCATGACCTCATACCTCATCACTACCATTTCCTTTCCTTGAAAGCCACAAAAATTGGTTTTAAAGGTAAAAAAACAACTACAGGTGTTTTCGTAGCATTTTCTTGGCTTTAAGCCTAGGAAACACTACGAAACTGTGGAAAACTGTGCAATTTCCAGATTTTGACTTTTCCTCAAAAAAGTAACCTCCAACTATAGAAAATTTTTCTTCAAGATGCCATTAACCTCTTAAAACATAATCAAACTCAATTTAAGAGCCTTGAGGTGTTTCCTCTTCATTAATGATGAGTTGAGTTATGGGTTCCTCAACTACAGTCATCTTTAAACCCTTCTTCTCTAGCTCCTCATGGATCAGTTCTAATTGCTCTTGGAGGTCTTTGAATTGGTCCTTTAGTCTTATGTTTCTAGATTTCAAGTGTAGGTTCATTATTCTAACAAGCTTCACCTCTTCAACAAACATCCTTTTCACCTTTAGCAAGTTTATTCATCACTAAAATGACTCTGTTTTTTCAGAAAACATAGGGTTCATAGATGAGCTCTTATCTCCCTATCCTTGATAGATATTGAAAACCTAAAGGAAATTTATGTAGGTCAATATTTCTTGAAGAAACGCCTCTTTTGGGTTTTTGAAACACATCTCCAGCTGTCCAAAATCCGCATTCTAAAAACATGTATAAAATAGGAAAATTATGCAATCTGAAAATAGGGCTGAAAGACATTCCTGTATCTCCCAATTTGTAGCACCTTTGAGAAAAGTGAAAGAGGTTATTTTTATTTGATATGTTCTAGAAAATAAACTCTCCCAGTTTCGTAAAATACTTCTTTGTTTTCTCATAAACTGCCCTTGAAGTTGACTACTCAAAGCGAGATAACGGAGAAATACTTCATATTCACTATGAAACTATTAATAGTTTCGTAGCATTTTCTGTCTATTTTACACCGAATTCACTATGAAAGTAGTATTCTTGGCTAAAATGACCTTTTCGGAGTTGTAATCTTGGGAAATCAAATATGTCAGCAAATGATGACTGATGGGACATGATGTGACCTATATGGAGGTGTTTTTGAGATGAAATGAGTGTGGTATTGAAACTTAGGATAGGTTAAATATGAAAAAATGAAATTTCCTATGCCAAATTGAAAATGTTTTAAGGAGACCTTACCCTTTTGAAGGAGTGAACTATATGACCATGTCAAGTAATGACTCACAAAATTATGAGTGATAACAGTGTGTATATTGCATATGCAATGCTAGGTATAGATGGTGCTATGTACATGTGAGATATGTGGTGTTGTGTACACATCATACTGTGTGCATGTTAGATGTGCAGTGTTGTGTGGATATGGTGTTGTGTGCATGTTGGCTATGCATTGTTGTGTGTGCATGTTGGATATGTAGTGTTGTGTACTTATGATGCTATGTGCATGTTGAATATGCATTGATATGTACATATGGTGTTGTGTGCATGATGTATATATGGTGCTATGTACATTTGGAATTGTGTGAATGATTGTACATATGGTGTTGTATGCACGGGTTTTTTTGTGCCTGTTGTACATGTGGTGTTGTCTGCAGGTGGTGTCATTTACATGTCGTGCATGTGATGTTGTGTACATGTGGTGTCATGTACATGTCGTGCATGCGATTTTGTGTACCTGTTGTGTCGTGGACATGTCCTACATGTGGTGTTGTGTACATGTGGTATTGTGTACACATTGTATAGGTGGTGCAATGTAAATTTGGCATTGTGAAAAAGTTATGAAAGTGGTACCATGTACATGTGATGTTGTGCACACGTTGTGCAGGTAGTGTTATGTACATGTGGTATTATCTACATGTTGTGCATATGGTACTCATATACTATAATATTCCCAAATTTTCACATGATATTTGGAATATTAGAGTTCTTAATTTTCTTAATGAATTAAGTAAATAAAAGGATGGAGGGACCCATAATCCTCAAGATGAATAAATATCCACTTTTTTTGTGTGAATTTGGATTGACTAAGCCTAGATCTACATAATGGGGTAGTGGAGCAACTACTAATGTGAGTGGAGTGGAGATCATGTCTCCTTAATGAGATAGATCATGGAGGTTGAAGCAGTCAACTGAGATCATGAAAGGCATCTAATGTAAGATCATAGAGAATTCATGATGAAGTGATTGAGGAAGTAGTGCAATTAATGCACACGTGATGGAGAGGGTGTAGATTGCATGTAGACATGATGGATGACTTGGAGAGACAACGTAGTCAAACATGGAGGATTATGTCCACATGCACAGCGTAGTTTAGAGGTGGGCCAAGGCATGGGAAGGCTCATAAACTATATAAAGGAGGCAAAGGCAACAATGGAGGGATGCTTTTGATTATTCATTTTTGGATCTGTTTAGATCTAGAGTTGTCTTAGAAAATTTCTATGCATTCTTGAGCTGTTTAGCTAAGATTGTAGTGTTGTTTAGCACAGGGTGTTCCCGAGCGGGAATCCCACCTCTTTCTTTGAGTGATATCTAAGGAAGAGATTTGTACTACATTCCTTATTAGGCATTGGTGCCATCTTTAGGAGGTTTTTTTTAGCATTCAGCTAGGAAACTAGTGGAGGATTCATCCTACCACTTTGTTCTTCATATTCAGTCTTCCAGGAGCAGCAGATCTATATCTGACATTTTGGACATTAGGTTTTACCTCCATGTAGCAGCAGTCCCTTCAAGGATTGCATAGTCCAGTCCTGTATATCTATTGGAGGAAGGAAGTTTCCAGTATTTTAGCTAGAAATACTCTGAGGGATCATCACCTCACATTGGATCTATTGTTTCCATCACTCAGGAGCTGATTTGAAATATCTAGTAGTAGGCTATTGAGCCTCCCTCTCTTATAGCACAAGTTTTTGAAGCTATTGTTCATCCAACAACTATTTACAATGGAGGATATTGGAGGAGCTAGATCTTGAGCTTTTAGCCCAAGGATCTAGTGAAGGGATCAACATTTCTTGCATAGATCTAATTGTGCATCATTACAACCATCATATCATCAGATCTAGATTTATATCTGCATACCCAGTAGTGTATATATGAAGCTCTAGCTCTGAGAAACCCTTTCTCGGTTATCTTGGGTATCCATCATAGAGCCCGGATCTACAATTTCAGTGTCATCAGAGCTCCCATACTACCTAGATTTGATTTTCTATCTTTCTGGAATTTGCAGTCCAAACAGTTGTGGCACGGATAACATAGTTTACTTTCCAACAGTTCAGGAGTTATGCAGTCCCTCTTGTGGGATCATTGGAGGGTCATTCTAGGCCATCCCTTTGGCTTGAGTGTCTCATATTTTGAGCACCGTTGTACTTGATTTTTCACCTCCTATATAATAAAATGGCTCAGCTATTTCTGTGCATTCTGATGTGTATTTGGATTTATTGTTTATTTTGTTGCATTCCTTATATTGTGTCTTAGTATTACTACATTATCCCTTTTGGGATATTGCATATACATTGGTATTGTGTGCATGTCATACATGCAGTTTTGTGGGCATGTGGCACTATGTATGTGCATGGTGTAGTCGTGGTATCATGACATGTGTATTCGTTGTGTTGTACTCTATATATGTATATGTATTGTGTTGTATTGCATACCAGATGTAGGTGTATGGGTTTTGTTGTATTGTACACCGAGTGTAGGTGTATGTGTTGTACACGGGAGGTAGGTGTATATTTTTGGAATCACGATTGTCATTAGACCAAAACCCATAGGATTTAGTCTCCACTACAATCACCGGAGTTAAAATCCATGAGAGGAAGTTAGTCCATGTTTTGAAACACATGGGGAGTGTTGAAACCAATGTCCGACAATCTCCCCCCCAATGCGAGCCGGGTGAGTTTCGAACTCGAGACCTGTTTCTCTGATACCAATTGTTGGAATCACAATTTCCATTATACTGAAACACACAGGCTTTAGTCTCTGCTACAATCTCTATAGTTAGGATCCATGAGAGACGGCTATTCCATGTCATGAAACAGATGGGGAGCGTTGAACCCAATGTCCAACATATATATTGTGTTGTATAGTAAACCGACTATGGATGTATATATTGTGTAGTGTTGTATTCCATGTGTAGATGTATTTATTGTGTGATGTTGTATGCCATGTGTGTATGTATGTATTGTGTGGTGTTGAACACCTTGAGTGGATGTATGTGCTTTTATGTACAATGTGTGTGCATACATGAGGATCAAGGGAACTTTGTGCTTGTCGGGTGTGGCAATCGGTCTAATGTGTATACAGAAAGAACAAAGGAAAAAGTAAGGACCGATGAAGGATAAGTATCGATATTTTACTTCAGTTATGTTATACATGTGATCTGTGATTCTGATTTATGATGGTTAATTGTGATTTATGATCATAATTTATCATGGTTTTATGCAATTCATGATTTTAATGTATGATGTTTGTGTTTTCAGCTAACCAAATGTGATATGTTTATACATGATTATTTGATCAAACAACCAGTTTCACTTGTTGTGACAAGAAGTAAAAAACATTGCAAGTGTACCTTATTGATGAGCTACCAACGAGGAATGATTTGAAGTTATTTCAATTTATTTTGAATCTAATGGAAACTATGTGCTTGGTACATGAAGCATGGAAATGGCCAGTTTGGTGATTGGAACTGATTGCAATTAATAGAAACAACAACAAAAGGAATTCGAACATGCAATAGTATGATGGTAAAGCATTTCAAGAGCAGGGCCATTGTGGGACACTAGTACCTAATAATGTCCATTTATTTTCATGAGCATGTTATGACCTATACGATAGTTTTGAAGAAGGTATATGCCTTGGTTGTTTGAAATTCCGATGCGAGGAAACCTTGCCAAGGGATAGAATTCCCGAGATGGGGGTGCTAGCGAAACTTAGAAGGTGAGTGAATACATGGAAGTGGTGACCAGATTGCTTGAGGGACTATGTAGCAGAGAAGGGAAGGTTGTGGATATATTTTTTTTGGTCATTAACATTGCTATATGGAATCAAATGCATATTGGGAGTGTGCCTTGGAACAATGAGCCGGTAACTGTTCACTGAGAGGACAATAGAGAAAGATTTCAGTGTTGGACATTGGATGCAACTTTGAATTTGATAGTGGATTATGTACTTCCTGGAAAGGAATTGAATCGTGGTATTGCTTTGAGGGTGGAGATGTGAGCCTCTGGATTCCTTGTTGATTGATACGGGTGTCATATCCTTATATTTTTTGGTTGATAAAATGTGTATATGTGTATATTATTGTAAATATTGTATCAAGCTATTTTATAAATCTCCATAGACAGTATGATTAGTTGTTGGTTGAATAAAATGTGCTTAAGTATATGTGGTTGTTATTGTAAATACCGCAATGAGTTGTATTATAAATCTCCAGTAAATGGTATGATTGTCATGTTTTACCAGATGGTCATTGTAAACACTGTAATGAGCTATGTTATAAAGGTCCATGGGAAATATGTTTTAGTAGTTTGCTAGTTGTAGGTGTCATTGAACATCAAGGATGGTGTTCCCCCAAGGGCAAGGGTTTTGTAACAACCCTGGTAAAAATCCATGCAAAAAATATATATAAGACCACGGTTGATGGGACATGTATTCCACGCTAAATGGTTGGAGAAACATCCTATCGGGTGTTAACTTTGGTTTATTATGGCTAAGGAAATTGGAAAAGGATATGGCTACAACATTAAAGAGGAAAAAAATATTTTTGGCACATTTATTTATGAAAATAATGGAAATTAGGAGAAACGGAAGGTGAAAGGTCACATGTTGTATGTGATGAGGAAAATGAATAAATTAGAGGCCTCATTAGTAAAAATGATTTTGAGGATCAGTTGGTGAACTTTTTCTCAGGCTTTGGTCAGTAAATTTTTGGAATTCTCTCATTATTATCTCTCTCTCTCTCTCTCTCATACTCTTAGATACATAAATTATTCTTCGAGCACCCTTGGAGGGTGTGGGATACCTCATGATTTGGAGCAAGAAGGAAAATGAAGAGTAAGAAAGTGCAAGAGGAAATAAATATCAACACCTACAACATGTTCTGAGTGTAGGTACCCAGTTGCATGTATGTTTTTTCTCACTAATTTTGGCATGCATGGTGTATGCATGTTGATTTTCCTAGCCTTTCCATTTCCTGGAAAAACATGGTATTGTGGGTTTATTTCCATTGATTTTTTTCTAGTTGGCTCTCATGATTCCTTTAGCTGTTGGGTTGAGTTATTAATTCCTAGAGCCTTGGCTTCAAAAACCATTTGGAGCCTGGCAGACAACTGTTGGGTTGAGTTACTAGTCCTGGATCCTTGGTTGGAAAAATTCTCTGGAGACCTAGGTGGGTTCAGTTACTAGTGTTAGAGCCTTTTTTGGACAAACGCTCTGGAGATTGGGAACAACTGGGAGCCCTGGATCATCTTGGGAGGAGACCAATCCATGATTGTTAGTGATGTCTGACTGTGAGGTGGAATCATTGGTTTTTGGCTTGAGACGGTTTGGTCTCTAGACCCCTGGTTTGGTGTTGATTGACGTGTTTGATAAAGTTCCACATTCATGCTTAGAATATGAAACGAGGGTGATTGGATGAAGTGAGACTTGACTCAACCAATCTATGGTCGGGTGGAACGTGGAAATCCCATCTCTGGTTGGTTTTTAAATTCAGTAACAAAGAGCTCATTCCTCTAGTATTCGGTATGAAAATGTATTGGTCTATCTATAGATTTATTTTTTGTTCTATCCATTGTATTTTTGTTGTTTATAAGCATGTAATTGATCAGTGATGATGTATGGATTTATATATGTTTTTACTTGTAAATGAATGCAGAATGTATGTATGGTCAAATAGATTGTATTATAGCTTATGATGTAGGGGAGAAATGCTTCTTAGTTATTCTCATATTTGTAAGATACCACCATGTTTAAATATGTTATTTATACATGTAGATGCAATGATTGTGATATGTTTGACTAAATTCCTGCCATAGCTAGGAGATTCTAGATGATTTCCTGATGATTTGAGTTCTTTCATACCTTTCTTTTAATGTTATTTAACCTCTCCTCAAGTTTCATGAAGTTCTAGGTAGTGACCTGGGCTCTAGGGCTAAAAAGGTGGCATGAATCTCGAAGTTGCAGGCACAAAACTAACCTTTTGGGGCCCTGTCCATGACCTTGCCAAGGCATGCCCATGGCTATAGGTTTTTATCCACTCTCTTGCCATGATATTCCCACTACTAAGGCTTAAATTGGTCAAAAATCAGCCCCCATTTAGGTTTCAGGGGTCTGGGAGGTTGGGTTACCTCCTGGAGGTGTTTTTGATGCAGTGTAAGGTTTGTTTGTTAGGTTTCCATTGGTTCCACTTCCTCAAGGTCATTTAGGAGGTTTAATCTCACATTAGTATCCTTTCGTCGCAGGTTTACCTTGGCTGGCTGGTTACTTGGGTAGATGTGGGAAGAGGGTGTTATTCCAACCAGAGGAAATATACACATCCTTAAGTGAGGCACCCAATTTTTGCATCTATGAGTATCGTGAGAGTTTTCTTTATCTCTTTGTCGATCATTTCTGACTAGTCATTTCAACTATGGATCTGTAAACATCAATTTCAACACCAACATTTTGTACTAGAAGTGGTGGCTTAATAAATCACCACGGTGATAACCCTCTTGAGCCTGGGATAAATCCACTCCAATGAGTTCTTGGCTTTCATACATTCCCTATGTGTGGATAGGGAATTCCAAGCAGGCTGGCATAGGTGCTCCTACAACCACTCTCTATTAAGGACCTGCAGAGAACTCCTAAAGGGCCTTCACCTCTCCTACCATACGTCAAGGGTTCCAAACTCCAAAGCAATCCTATAAGCAGCTCCATGGTGCTATTCAAGGGCTTCTAAGGCTTGACCATATATGTTAGAAAGCTTGTCAAAGACATCTAGGCTGCTGAGAATGCAAGGATGACTAAGCATTCATGCAAGGGTTTCGAACTACCCTTACACTTAAAAGGGAGAATAAATATTTCAATGCTTGTACAACACCACCTAAGTGGGTTCACAGGCTTGTGTGTACACATACCCTGCTAAGTAGGAAGTATCTTATGTAATCACTTCATATTAAAGTAGGGATATTTATGACTAATGTTTCCAAGCTTTAATCGATATCCTTATGGATCCTTCCAATGCCTGTAGTATTTCATACTTTTTTTATTATTATTTATATATACGTTGTGAACAAAAAAATTAAGCATTTTCATACATAACATGATTCCTATTTCGAGATATAGCATAATTATTGTTATCATGTAAATCAATACACATTATTTTCCACATTATATGTTATGAAAAATTCTAGTAAGAATTTCACATAACAGTTATTTTCAATCCAGAAGCACACATTTCCTCAACCTGTATATTAGCATCATTCATCTCAAAGATATATATAATATATATAATTTCATCACAACTATAAGTGCCATTTCCACATAGAGATGTAACCACATACTTATTAAATCAGTAGGATTGTTACTGTATAGAAATATATAGCCATTTCAAAATAGAAATGAATCTTAAATTCATTAACATTTAAAAAGTAAAGAAGGATACTTATCTTTATATTTGTAGGGCAATTGAGTCTCGGAAAAAGACTCTCCACCCAACCATAGAAAGTTGCGACCAAACTCACAATGCAGTAATAACTCATGAGACAATTTCTAGAGACTAAGGGGGGATTTTTCAAAGGACCAAAACACCAACTTCCATTTGGAGTAGGGACTCCAGAGGACCTCTTTCCTCAATCCCATCATCTCTCTACTAGTGAAGGAAGCGCCTTCCATGAAGGTGCTATACAAGTGAAGTGTAGTGTTTTCGTTTGGGTTGAAAGAAGAACCAAATCATCACAATATTCACTGATATTTAGCATAGTATAGAGTATGTGGGATAAAGGAATCACCTTTTAACACAATATAAAGTTAATGCACAGAGACAAAAAAACATGGCATAATTCAAAGAATTGAAGTGGAAAATTGTAGAACAAATTGCAGAGGGCATCAGCGTCTCTTATAGGTTGGCGCCTACAAATAAACTAAGGGATTGATGTATCTTGTAGGTTTTTTCCTACAAATTTTTTAAGTTGAGGGGATTGGTGTCTCCTGTAGGTTTTTGCCTACAATTTTTTGTAAGAGTAAGGTAGTTCCTACAAATAAGTATTATATAAACAAATTTGTGGTTTTTCTCTTGAAGCGGTTTCAAAATATATCTTTTGTTTCATGAAATGATTATTTTTTTATGGTTATTGAATGTTTTAATAATTAAAAAGTATCTTACACTAATCCACTCCCCCTCTTCATATAAGTGTGAATCCAACACTAACTAACTAGAAACTACTTCTATTTTCTTCAATTTTAAACCATCAAGCACAAACCTCTAGAATTTCTAAATATACACGAACATGGGAGAAGGTATACCTAATCGCAAATGAAATATGGGAGTTGCCTCCACTGTGTAGATTACTAATGCACAAAGTTACTTAAGGACAATAGAAGGGATGGGAAACCCATTCTCGTTCCTTATCCACTTGAGGTTGTTAGCTATTCCCTTGAGTCATGAGCTCCATGCACCATAGGCTATGAAAACAATATAAAACCATATATAAGGGATATGAAATATGCTAATGACCACAATTTTTATCAAGGTTATAGGTTTGTTATAGCATCATTTCTCACCTTGACATGATTCATGATTGCTTCATGGCTTTATGGGCACCCATTCCTACAGACTTGGACAAATTCACTTAAAAACAGTATAAAATCCTCCATACGCGACTATGCCCGTGTTTTTCCGCGTGTATACGCGAGTACAGCTAGACTTTTCCGCGTATGCCATTAAAATGATTAAAAAATATATAAAAAATCCCTAATTTCGCGCTGGGTTGATGGTTACTCAGGTAGTTCAACCACCCCAGCCCGTGGCCAACTGTTTCCAACTGCTGAAACTACTTGGAGGGACTATCAAAAGCCCTCATGTGTATGGCCTAAGGGAGAGAGAGAAAGTATTGATATTATACTCTGTTGGTATTCCCTATCCAAGTCTGATTCCCCGTGCCTCCTGCACTTTCCCAGTTCATTATAGGAAACCCTTGTTTCCTTGAGATACACATCCTTTTATATGTTATCTCGTATGCACCAGTTTGGAAGGAGTCTTAGCGAGGCAAGGGCTGGACGGATCCGGACGACGGTCTGCGAAGGCCTTGGAAGGATCAGGTGATCTCTCCACTTGATTACTTTTGTACGTACTATTTATAATACAGAAGTATCATGCTGTTCCCGAAATAAACGTGTTAGTGTATGCTTTAATGTGTGAAGAATATTTGTTATACAAGCATTCATTATGATTTATTTAATGTTTTATATTAATCTCACTAACATATAGAGTAGAAATATGCTGTACAACTTGTCCTTTGTGCTGGTTTCTTCTTGTATTTCAGGTTAAGGAGGAAGGACGGTTGCAGGGAGTTTGAACTCCACGTGGATCTACTTCAAACGTAGGACCAACGGGTAAACCTCTCATTCTGCTCTATTTAGTTTTTATGAATGTGCATGATCATGTGGGTCTCTGTTAAGTAGTACGCCCCTGCTCTGTGGAGGTTGAATCCCAACCAACCTCTAGGGTGTTAATTCCCCGAAACAGAACTGGCGACTCCACTGGGGATCACATTCTTGTGATTCTCCTGTTGGGTTGTTTCAGCTGTTTGGTAGGTTGCCAACAATTGTTTCTGTCTTTTACAGTCCATTTTGCTTTCTTGCAGTCAGTTTGAAGTCTTGGTATCTTTCCCAGGCTTGTACTTTTTGTTTTTCATTATCTTTCTTTGTATACGCTCTTTTGTTTGCACACAGTCGCGTATACCCGCGAGTTTGTGTAGAAGGATCCGCGTATACGCGAGTTTCCCTCAACACAGACGCGTATACACGCTGGTTGCATAACTGCAAGGTCGCGTATACCTAGGCTGATTTTGAAATTTTGAGTTTATTGGATTTTTGGTCCTTTCTGGCTGTGGAGGCCTGTGTCTACAGTGTCTCTGTGTTTACTGGAGTGTGAAGGAAGTGGTTTCAAGTCTTGTTTCTCTTTCGTTTGTCCGAAAACTAATCTTTTTGGCAAAGTGTCCTTGTTGGTGCTGGCACTCCTGGATTGAGTTCCAAGATCGCTTTCTGAGTGTTCTTGGATGTTCTGCTTTATCAGAACAGAGAGCTTCTGCTCACTGACTCGCTCCTATCTTTGTGTTGTGCTTTGCATTACGTTCTTTGCTTTGTTTTCGATTGGTTTTCTTGAGTTTCATAGGCTAGGGTTTTGTTGCAATTTTCGGAGAACTTTTCTTGCTTCTTTGGAATTTTGTGTTGCAACGAGTTTGCACTATTTCTCTAGGCTGTTTGATTGAGTTTTTAGTCTTCCGTTGCTCTTATTGATCTTGCTATCATTAGCTTTATAAGGTTTGAGAGCATAGTTGAAGTTTATACTTGAAATTCGGTCTCGTTTTGGCTTGGATTGTGATAGTTGTTCTTGGTTTTTTTTGAAGCTCTTGCTTTATAAAACTGAAAAGCCCAAAAAACATTTGTTTTGCTTTTTGTTTTTGCATATCAAAAACTCAAAAAACATTGTTTCTTGTTTTTGTTTTTGTTGTTGCCTTTTCATTTTCGTTTGGTTATATCTTTTGGAAATTTTGTGGAGTTTCTTGCTTCTAGTTTTCAGCTTGATTTTGAGGAGAGGTTGTCTTTTGATTTCTTCTTCTTCTTGTTGAGTATTTTGGTGTCTTATATTACGAGTTCTTGTTTGCAAGAATTGGCTTTCTGAACAACAAAAGATGAGTTAAAACTGAAGGAGCCTTTTTGGGAAATTTCACCTTGTTTCAAGAGACTTTTGCATCTTAGAATTTACATGCTTGTAGTCATTTGCATTAGGTGCATTGAATCATTTAGTTAGCTTCTTAGTTTTTGTGAGTGTGAGTTTGTAATTCGAAAAGAAAAATACATTTTTTAGTCTCGTAGAACTTATATAGAAATTTCTCTTCATCGAAAGACAAAGAACTGCATGTGCATGTAGTCAAGTTTTTATTAATTTCTTTTGCGTCAGAACATCATTGGTTTCAACTCCATATCCTTGTGACTTAATACAACAGCCCTTAAAATAAGCGATTTAATCTAAAATCAACTAGCAAAGTTTTACTAAGTGTTAATCACCAACTAGCTAGGTTGTAGGGCCTTGGAATAGGTGAGAGGAGAGTTAACTCTCCAAGGCCGCTCAAACAAACATAGAGGTTGATTAATTGAGCGAAATCCAACTCCGTGAGGTGGACTGGGAAAGCTCTCATCCGAGAGTCAAGCGCGAGGGGAAGTGAAGGTTAAGAAGAGGGATACCCCCCCTCCGATTAGCTGAATCTAACCTCAAGACCGTTCCGCCCAGCTTCCGATACGGATTGGTGTCCATAGTTGCTGTTCCTAGGTTCCACACAGGTGACTGCGGGGGGGAATACCCGTGGTACCTGAGGCAGACGTCGCATCACTTTCAGCAGTACTTCTGGGGGGTGCCCTTGCGAAGCTTGGGTGCTTGAGCCGACAAAGGTTGTCGTTAGGAGGTCGGCGTAACTGTTTCTGATACCTTCGCTAGTTGTTCTGGGCCCTAATCATCCCAGACTGCTTTCGGAAGGCCCTATACTTCGCTTTCATGTATTTTGGTGTCTGGTCCTCATCACCCGGAGCGGAAATACTTGGAGGCTGTTTGCTTGCTGTTTCTCAGGGTTTTGATTTTAGTGAGTGCTCTTTGCTCCTAGCTTGCCTAGCTTTTCACTTTTCTTGAGTCTAATATAATAAATTTGTAAAAGTGGCTGATCAAGCGCCTCGACGTTCGAGGAGAGTCCGGGGGTTATCTCCCGAGAGTGCGGAGCCTTCTTCGAGAAGGCGTAGGAGCGATCTAGCAGGTGGTTTTCACCCTGTAGAGTCTGACGCTGTGGAGAGAGATCCTCCACTAAGGTGTGAAGGTTTCGTTGCTGATTCCGGTGTCGGTTCCGAGAGGAGCGTTTCGCTCACCTCGAGGGTATTGTTTCCTCAGGAGGAAGATTTTCAGATAGAAGATATACCTGAGCCTGCAGCTACAGGTCCATCTCCTCTTCCTCTTGATCATCCATTTGTTATTCAGTACGTCGGACCGGAGTCTGAGAGACCGCCGGATCTTCCATATCTTTCTTATCTTTCGATGGCCACGACTGGGAACGCGGCTTCTACCGTGAGTGCTGCGGGCATTCAGACCCCTGCTTCTGTCGAGGCAGGGGGCACTCTTGCTCTCTCTTCGAGTGCTTCTAGCACTGCTATGTTTGGCTCTGGGTTCACCCAAGCATATGCTTCTCAATCTGGTCCCTTCGTTTCAGGGATGTCCATTGCTGGAAATCCCTCTTTTTCCTTTACCGCCGGTGCAACTGGATCTACGCCCATGTCTAACATGGCTAGTGGATCGGCTTTGTTTCAGGGTTTCCCCTTTGGGACTGGGCATATTCCCAGTCCCAATCCTTCTTTAGGGTCGTTTCCTTTTACGTCCCAGACCCAGAGTTTCAACCCTTGGGCTTAGGGTCCAAGTTCGACTACTTTTATGGGATGTAATCCTATGTTTGCAACGTCAGGGGCAGGGAATCAATTCATCGCGAGTCATCCAGGGAATGCTTCTTTCCCTGCATCGAGTGCTTATCAGTCTTTTTCTCCTCTGTCTAATGCATGGAACCCCTACCAGGGGCTTACCTCTTCAGTCAATACTTCAGCGGGGGGAACTAGTCTGGGTTTTGGTAACTCGGCGTGGGGAGGAGGTTCTTCTCCGTTTTCTATGGGTCCTTTTTGGCAGCCTGGTGCCTCATCAAATCCAGGCTATTCTTTTCAGAATGTTGGAAATCCATCCTATCAAGGATGGAATTCTCAGGCTCCGCCTCGATTACCATTTCTGGCAACGTTAAACTTGCCAGACTTGTCGAAGTTAACTAATGACCCGATTCGGTATAGTCCGGGGTGGCCTCCGGTTCCAACCAAACTTCCCTCAGACATTCCTAAGTTTGAAGGCAAGAATGGTGAAGATCCGGCAGATCACATCACCACTTTCCACTTATGGTGCTCATCAAACTCTCTGATCGACGACTCGATTAGATTGAGATTATTTCAACACACCCTAACTGGGAATGCAGCCAAATGGTATATAGAGCTCACTGGGGGAATTTTCGCCACATTTGGAGAACTGGCTGTCACTTTTCTTAACCATTTCCAGTTGCCTGTCAGATATGAGGTTGGGACCGAACTCCTGGCTAATTTTAAGCAAGATGAGGCAACTCACATTTCTGATCATATTCAGGAATGGAGGAGAAGGAAGAGGCTTATCAAAGCCCATATTCCAGGTGAGTTCCTTCTCGAGTGGTTTTTGAAATCGCTTCAGTCAGACATTTCAAAGGATGTATCCATGTCAGGGGTATATTCCGAGGAGCAGGCCATCTTTAGGGCCCAGCAGTTAGAGTTGATATATTCTCAGTCTGGGATGCTTTACAAGTATTTGCCCAATGCTCCTCGCTCCAAATTGGATTTATCGAAACCCAAACCTGGTCCGCATGGTGACGGACTTGTCAGATCGGTCAGTAGTAGTGTAGCCAGCCTGCTTTCTCAATTGCAGCAGTTGTCTTTACAATCTGCTCCTTCTGGTCAGGCTGTGCCTACTGATTCATCACCTTCCCAGTCTTTGTCCATTAATGCTGTCCAATCTTCTGAACCCAAAGGAAATCAACAGTCCGATGGGAAGAAGAAGGGACGTAATAACAAGAAGAAGGGCAAGAATGGGAAGGGAAATGCAAATAAAACCAACGAGCGTGTTGGTGAGGGTCAAAAGGAGAAAAAGAAAGTGAAGTTTCCATGCAAGCTTTGTGCTGGAGACCATCTCACACACCTTTGCCCGAAAATTCAGGATGCTCAGCGCCTGTTATCTTAGCGGGGTTCTTCTAGTTCCCAGGCTGTGCTAACAAACCCTTTTCCCCAAGGGCAGCAGTTAATTGCTGGCGCGAACCAAAATCCTGGGGCTTCCTCTGGAGGTGCCCAGGAAGGGGAAATTCCATCGAATATCTTTATGATGAGTGCTCACGTGGATGTCGCTACGAGATCCCGTGATTATGGCGGAGAGGAATCTTCGAAAGCTAAGGAAGTTCTTGATGCTACTGAGCCGCTTCATATCACGAAGCCAACTGTCGAGTCTATGCCTCGGATACCGAAGGCATCCTCTAAGCGGTCAACGATTAATCAGAACATGAGGGCTGCCCAGAACTACTCGATTGTAGAAGATCTGGCGCAGAGTCCTTGTGCTATGTCAGCTTTAGAGGTACTCCAGTCTTGTCCGGCTCAGCGCAGTGCTTTGCTCATTGCCATTGGGGCTATTGATCCGAAAAATTCTCTTCTGATTACCTTTGATATGAAGAATTTTAAGAAGAGACTTCCTCATCATATGGCCTTCCATATTAAATCATCGTATCGGAAGACTAATATCTTTCGCATGGTTGTTGATGAGGGTGCTTCTACTTGCGTGATGTCTCTCGCATGCTGGAAGACACTAGGATCTCCCAAAGCTGTTCCATCTAGCACTATTCTTACTGCATTCGATGGTCATTCTCACAGACCCCATGGTATTGTCCCGGCTTTGCCCATCTGTGTTGGGGGCAAAACCGTTAACATAGAGGTTGAGGTAGTAGATGCAGCCTTGGACTACAACCTTCTGTTGGGGAGGAACTGGATATATGAGATGGATGCCATTGCATCCTCATTATTTCGAATTGTATGTTTCCCCCACGAAGGGAGGATAGTCACAGTGGATCAACTGGACTGTCCTCCTGTAGACCTGGATGCGCCTTCTGACTCATCTGTGCCTAAGTTGGATAATACTAAGGCGCCTGTCGAGAATCTGGGAGTTGGAATGTATTCTTCCCTGATGGGTTCCTTTGATCTTCCTCCTCCTAAAGTGTCTATTAATGCTATTTCATCCTCCAAGGCTCCCCTTCGAAGAGAGTTATTTCGAACTCATTATTTTTCGGACCCTTGGACCTTACCTTCTCCAACGGCCACATTGGAAGAAGGGCAAGTGGGTGGAATGGCATTCCCGATTTCTGCAGCTGAGATTGCATATCAGTCTGTTGTTGACACTGCAGAGTCTGATCCAGCTCCTCTTTCGCCGAAAGAGTTGGATGGTGATGTGGCTCCGGCTTGGACGCTTACTTCTTCTTCTGCCCAGGATTGTCTAGATACCACTCTTCCATCTGAAGAGGCTATCCTGGAAGCGATGACAGGTATAGATAGACCGTGGGATGACTTGCATCATCGGTCTTACTTCCTACCTGACTTGAGCGAAGTCGAAACAAGTTTTCCAAGTCCTCAGTCTCCTGGACCTGTTCACCCGGTCTTGAGCCCCTTAGCACCAGCACAGGTTTATGCTGAAGGGAACATGGCTGTGATCTCTCCTACTATCCCGGTGAACATCTCCAGGAATCCCAACATTATCGAGAACGTTTTCATTGGAGTTGAATGTTCCCATGAAGAGGTTCAAATCTATACCGAGCTCTTCAAAGAGTATAGGGATGTTTTTGCTTGGTCTTATGAGGAAATGCCTGGCATAGACCCATCTATCGTCCAGCATGAGATCAAGACGTATGAAAACGCTAAGCCGGTTAGGCAAAAACTTCGTCCGGTTAATCCTAGGAAGGCAGCAACTATCAAAGCTGAAGTTGAAAAGCTGCTTAAGGCGGGATTCATTTTCCCAGTTCCTCTGACTGAATGGGTTTCAAACCCCGTTCCGGTAGATAAAAAGCAAGGAACGATTCGAGTGTGCATCGATTTCAGAGACTTGAATAAGGCGTGTCCTAAAGATAATTACCCCACACCTTTCATCGATCAGATTATTGACGAGTGTGCCGGTAACGAGATTTTCTCCTTCATGGACAGTTTCTCTGGTTATAATCAAATTACTATCCGTCCAGAAGATCAACATAAGACCGCATTTATTTGTCCCTGGGGTACGTTTGCATATAAGAAAATGCCTTTTGGTCTTAAAAATGCTGGAGCTACTTTTTAGCGGGCCATGTCTTACGCCTTCCACGACATCAAGAAAATTATCGAGGCATACTTAGATGATCTAGCTGCTCATTCTCGAAAGAGGATGGATCATCCAGGTCACCTCCGGAAAATATTTGAAAGATGTCGTTTCTATAAAATTCGTTTGAATCCGAACAAGTGTGTTTTCGCGGTAACATCCGGTCGGCTGTTGGGATTTATCGTGTCTAGGGAAGGGATAAGGGTAGATCCCTTCAAGGTTGAGGCAATACTTCGGTTGCCTCCCCCGTCTTCAATTCGTCAGCTTCAAAGTCTCCAAGGGAAGTCTAATTTTCTTCGGAGGTTTATCGTTAACTATGATGAGATCACGAAGGGATATATGAGACTGTTGAAGAAAGGAGTTCCTTTTCTTTGGGACGACTATGCTCAACGCTCATTCGATGCCTTGAAAAAGGCATTGACCTCTGCTCCTTTACTGAGTCCACCCGATTATAGCAGAGATTTTCTTTTGTATCTGGCTACAGCAGAATCTACCATTGGTATGGTTCTGGTTCGGGAGGATGATGCTCTGGCTGAGCATGTTATTTACTACCTTAGTCGAGGACTGGTAGGACCTGAACTACGATACACCCCGATAGAAAAATTAGCCTTAGCAGCAGTTCATGCTGTGCAGCGACTCCGGCATTATATTATTCTTTGCAAAACTTATGTCTTGGCAGCTGCCAATCCATTTCAGTTTGTCCTCAGCAGGCGAGTGATTGGGGGCAAATATAATAGATGGATTGTGATTTTACAGGAATTTGATCTAGAGTTCATGTCTGCCAAATCCAAGAAGTCATTAGTCTTTGCGGAATTGATCTCCGAGTTTCCTTGTGCAGAGGAGATGATCTATGATGAGTCCTTTCCGGACGAACACTTGTTTTTGATCTCTCCACAAGATCCTTGGTATGGGGATATCATCGTGTATCTCCAGACTGCGAAGTTTCCCTCTTCTTTTTCGAAAGATGAGCGTCGTAAGCTGCGTCACTTGGCCAAGAATTATCTGATTATTGGTGATGCTTTGTACCGTCGAGGGGTTGATTCAATCCTAAGGCGCTGCTTAACTTTCGAAGAAGCTGAGGCTGTGCTCAATGATTCTCACAGTGGAGCTTGTGGGGGTCATTTATCTGGGCTTGCTACAGCCCAAAAGATTTTGCGTGCTGGATACTTTTGGCCCTCGATTTTCAAAGATTGTATTGAATTGGTCAAGAAGTGTCATCCGTGTCAGGTTTATACTCGAAAAATGCGCGCTCATCCAGCTCCGCTTTTTCCAGTCGTTACTGTCGGACCCTTTACAAAGTGGGGTATGGATTATACTACTTGTAACCCACCTTCGGCAAAAGGTCACAAGTACATTATCGTAGCGGTAGACTACTTTACGAAGTGGGTCGAGGCTATGCCTACTTTTGGGAACGATGGTGAGACTGCAGCTCTTTTCTTCTTCAACCAAGTTATCGCTCGTTTCGGTATACCTAGAGAGATTGTCACTGACCATGGAAGTCACTTTCAGAATAGTATGATGGCTGAGTTGGCTCTTAAATTGGGTTTCCGGCAGGAGCATTCATCTCCATATTATCCTCAGGCCAATGGGCAAGTGGAAGCCGTGAATAAATCCTTGAAGACTATTCTTCAAAGGACAATTGATAAACATAGATCCAACTGGCATATTATGCTATATCCTGCACTTTGGGCATACAGGACGTCAGTGAAAACTGCAACTGGCTTTACTCCGTTTCAGCTAGTCTACGGGTTGGAATCAGTATTTCCCATTGAATGTGAGATTCCTTCTCTTAAGTTAGTTGTTGAACTTCTTCCTGACACTTCTAGTCTTGAAGAACGTCTCCTTCATCTGGAACATCTCGATGAGCAGCGTCGGGATGCTGCCACGATGAATGAAGCACATAAAAACCGAGTCAAAGTTCAGTACGATAAGGCGGTTAAGCCTAGGGTCTTTTCCGAAGGTGACCTTGTTTTGGTCTATGCCCAAGAAAAAGATGCCTTGGGGGCAGGAAAGTTTAAGTCGATGTGGTATGGCCCCTATATCGTCAAAAAGGTCCTTAAGAAAGGAGCGTATACCTTGGTTGACTTTGAAGGAAATGAGTTGTCGGAGCCCCAAAATGGGCTCTATCTGAAGAAGTATTATGCCTAGGCTTTGCCCCGGCATTTTGCTTTGTTTATAGTAATTTTTGTTTTGTACATATTTGTTTGATTTTCGATTTTTGATGAGATGGTGATGTTTTTGATCTGCTTTGGCAGGTTGTGTTGATGTCATGAGTCATTATGGTTTCGCCGATGGTGCTAGTAGACACACCCGGAACTTAGCTTCCGCGGCTTAGGTGCTTCATTATCCTTCCGGTCAGCTGTTGGTATCAAGAGGAGTCTGCATTGGTCCTGCTTCCAATAACGTAGCAGAATACACTGCAGTCATTCATCTACTCTCGGAGGCAATATCTTTGGGTGTTGATTCGTTGGTAGTTTTCTTGGACTCCCAGCTGGTGGTGTCGCAATTGAACAACACTTATCGGGTACGAGATCCATTTTTATTACGATTGTTCTTGAGGGTACGTTTGTTACAAAGGTCATTTCAATTTTTAACATTCATTCATATTCCTCGAGCTGACAATTGGTTTGATGACTCATTGGCTAATCAAGCTTTAGATTGGCATATTAATCATTCAATACAATAAAATCTAATCATCAAAATCATCATACATTTGATACATTTATCACATCACATCAAATATCGTTGTATATATATCATCGGTATGTCAAAAAATTTACAAAATTTGGATCCATCAATGCCGTACAAAACTTGGGCTTATGCCCCATCATGTTCAGTCTCAAAAAGAATATACAGTCATCTAATATGGAAAATCTGTCTACTCCTGAGGACCCTGCCCAGAATTTGCGTTCCTATATAACATCACTGCAGTGGCCATACGGCGGAACAGTCTAACCCAGTCCCGGGGTACTCCTACAACCCGTCTCTGGACGGCTTCTGGCAAGTCCTCCACAGCAGCCAGAGGGATTTGGCGGGTCAGTCCCTCCAAGTTTCTCGGCACGGCCTGGAGTGTTCTGTCAGAATCCGCTGTCTCTACCTCACCTCTGCGGCGTTTATGACATGCTAGGCCCTCAGGACGCACTGGTCCAACATATGAAACATGATCATTTTTTATTTTTCAGTCATTATGAATCCAATCCAAAAACATGTTTGTTTTTCATTTTTCATACATATTTGAAAAATCCAAAAAAAAAAAATCATATAAGTTAAAATTTTTTGAAAAAACTTACCGACTGCTCCCCATGCTGCACCGGGTGGAAGTACTAGATCTGGATCTCCTCGGAAATCCATCCCGGCATAGGGATAGTCATCTACTGCGATGATCTATTCTCTCCACCATAAGAAGAACTCATCGTCCCAGGTAGTTCGGGGTACCTCGCTGCCCCCCAGTCTCTTCATCATGTCTGCCCAACGGGCGATTCTTGGGTCCCGCGGGCTGCTGATAGTCGAGATGACTTTGGGTCTCAAAGCTGGAACTCTCTCGAAGAAGAATGTAGTCAAAATGGTTCCATAGCCAAAGTGTTTTGTTTTTGTTTGACGAATGGAGGTCAGTTGTTGTTTCATGTTCTGTAGCAGGGCAGTGCACCAATCATACACATGAATTAAGCACTCTACAACTATGCTCATGTGCGTCCTGGACGCCTGATGTAGTGAGGCAGATCCTGCCACTCTGCCGATGGTGAATAGGAGGATCTTTATGTGCAAATCCCTGATATCTCTGATTGCAATCTGTGTGCCAACTTTCTTGGAATTATCTACGCAGTATATTTGGACATAGTCTTCCACGGTCAACCCTCCCAGGGGCTTTCCATGCAAGTCCACTGGGTCTCCCCTCCTGGAGAGTCCAGTGATGAAGTATATATCTTCCACTTCTATGCGTAGTGGCATCTGATCAATGATGAAGCAATCCTGATCTGATTCCCAGTAATTTACGAGCATTTCAAGCAATCTCACATTACTTTTCATATTGGGAATTTTGAAAAATTTGAACAATCCACAGTTTCGGAGGACATTTTGTGCTGCGCGATCCTGCATGACCTCTTGTTCTATTGCGCTATGCTCACGTTCCCTCCATGAGATGGTCATCCTGAGAAATTTCATCAAAATTTGCATTAGAAACTTTTTTTTTTGGGTTATGGACTTGCGCATACGCGACTTTTCCTGTGCACAGTCGCGTGTATACGCGGCTTCACTTCATTGAACCCGCGTATGCGCAGATACGCATTTTTTAAGAAGGGTTTCTAGGAAAAAATTCACTTAATTTTAATTTTCAAACGGACAAAATGAATAAACAGGATGATTAAGGAGCCTACCTGAAGTTTCGCTGAATTCCGACGGTCGGTTGTTCCTGATTTGATGAAACAAGTTTTTAGCTCCAGAGCTCTTTTTCCAAATCAGCTATGCAATAATGAACCAATTGAGAGGTAATTTGTGTATTTATGGCTAAAAATTGAAAATTTTTGCAAAAATTTCCTTATGCTTATTTTTTCGATCTGTCCTATGCTGTATAACTTGATTGCTTGGAAGTGCCCAGTTTGGTATATTTCAGGTACATTTTGACGATTTTGAGACTTTTCCCGGTTTTTGATCCATGAGTTTAGACTCTTCACGGCAGGTATATGATCTTCACTGGCATATAGGTTAGGGAAGCACTTTCTGCTGCATCTTGCATTCTAGCCTCCATACTGATCACTTTCCTTAGGGTCGATCCCATCAGGTCATGAGTATTACACCCTTTTCACTCGCCGATTTTTAATCATGACTTGATGGTAGAGCCTTCCTTTACATGGGCTTCCTAGTTAGTTCCTCGCTATCACTTGTTGCCCATGCTGCTTTTTATGTAGGCTTGGGAGTCCTCTTTAGTCCCGCCATGTCTTATGTGCTGAAGCTTCATTCTTCTCCTTCATCACTTATCATTTTTCTGGCTTATACCCTAGAGGCTCCCTGGTGTCGTTAAGTTGTATTACTGCATTGCATATTGGCTACTTGTTTATCCTGGCCTTTAGCCGGCTTCATTTGGACTCGATGTTTAAGCCAACTTTTGACCTTGAATTTTTGTACAAGTTAACCATTGCATGCACTTAGCTATCACGACTTGACACCTTTTTACCCATGGATGGAACATTCCTCTGAGTATCACTGACCAGTTTTTGCCACCTTGCATTGAGCATAGGATTGTTCCAATCCCAGGAACTAGTGCATCTGCTTTCTTGATACTCGTTCTATCCATTGTACCATAGCATTCTTTTATTCTTTTTCAGGCTTATTATATGAAAAAGACAAAAAATTAAATATAACAAAAAGAGCGGGAACGGGATGTATCTTCGTTATTTTGATGGCAGTACAGAGTCAGTTTGTCGCCCTTGAACAAAGCACATATACTTATATATTTCCTTCATTTGGGATGGTTCTAGTTTGACCTAGGTTCAGCCTTTACCATGTTGCACTTGTCA
Organism: Pinus albicaulis; assembly: GCA_034641835.2. NCBI lineage: Eukaryota > Viridiplantae > Streptophyta > Pinopsida > Pinales > Pinaceae > Pinus > Pinus albicaulis. Next base: position 1,309,443,353 of record CM076583.1, on the reverse strand, counting down.
GTTCTCCCCCGGTTGGTTATCTCTTCCAATCATATGGAGAGTTTGTTTTGCCTCCTGCAAGACAGACTTATACAGTGTCACTTTTTACTTCCATGGTCATCACAGAGTCGTGCTTTTGTTCAAGGGAAGTCTAGCCTGAGTCGGCCATTCTGCGGTGTCTCTTGACTCATTATTCAGTCGGCCTTCCCGGTCTTGTCAGTATCATGTTCTATCACATCAGATGTTTTGATCTTCTGCTCGTGCTGGTTTGAGAAGGTCCCCATTGACTTCTTACCGGCGGGTTTGTCTCTTATCGACTACGACACATTGCTCTGAGAGCAAGCCTAGAGCCGCACCTTGGGCCTATTTTCATTATTGATAGGTGACCTCGTGCTCAGCATTTGATCATCATCATGGGTCTTTGACTAAGTGGTTTCCCCTGTGTTCGACGTCAGCACACATTATCACACTTGGGATTCGTGCAGTACCTGGATTTCCATTTGACCCTATCGGTGGATTTCTTGCCTCTGTGTCATCTTTCATTATTGGTTGGTTCAGAGGGTTTCTTCCGTGCGCTAGCTTCATCTTGTGCACGTCGGAAACGTACTTCGGTTTTGGTTCCATCACTCTACTTCGTCCGATTCCTTCCAAATCTTGGCTTGCGGGTTACACTCGCGCTGGACTGATGTGGGATGCCTTAATGCCTTCCTTCCAGTAGATCTTTTCCCATCGACTCCGACTCATTGCTCTGGGAACAAGATCTAGAGTCTTTTTGTCAGTACCTTAGGGTTTGCAGTCATCAGTGGCAGACTCTTCGCTATCGGCAGTGGGGATTCATCATTGCCTCCTGATTGGTAGATTCTTTCAAGTGTTCGACTTCAACTCATTCATTCACACTTGTCAGATTGTACTGGGGCACCTTGACACTCATTATCATTATCGGTGGGTTGTCTCGCGTTGGTTAACGAGAAACATCATTGCCCGGTAATCCAACGATTTCTCACATGGTCGACTTCAGCTCATTTATTCCCAGTGTGTAGAATTGTGCCGTTGTGATCGGTGAAGACCTCGGGTTGCATCGGCATTTCTCGGTTCACTGTTGACAGTTCTCTCAGTTTCTGCCAGTGTTGCCATCCACCCTTATATGTTGCAGTTCAGCACAACATCATCTTATATGTTGATCCCCGAGTTGCGTGATTGTACCGTTTGATCCGCCTCTTATGATCCGGTACTTGGAGATTCAGTTACTTGATCAGACATCCAGTTGCACTATCTTTGATCGGCTTTCTATATGTGATACTTGGACATTGATACAGACTTGTCTTTACGGGCCCTGCTCAGATGATTCACTATGTACTTTCAGTTCAGTTATACTTGTATACATGTTGGATCTATTCAGTACTTTCTATATATATGATGTATTTTTGACTGAGCATGGGTATGCCCGCCTCAGCATGAGTTGACTCTCTAGTTTCTTTCATTGGTTTTTGGCAGGCTGAAATCTGGTGAAGTCCTCTCTTGTCCTTGCGAAGTTCTTTCTATGTGCATAATACATTTCAGCCATCATGTACCCCTTCTGACCTCATATATTAGGGGGCATCTGTTATAGCATCATTTCTCACCTTGACATGATTCATGATTGCTTTATGGCTTTATGGGCACCCATTCCTACAGACTTGGACAAATTCACTTAAAAACAGTGTAAAATCCTCCATACGCGACTATGCCCATGTTTTTCCGCGTGTATACGCGAGTACAGCTAGAATTTTCCGCGTATGCCATTAAAATGATTAAAAAATATATAAAAAATCCCTAATTTCGCGCTGGGTTGATGGTTACTCGGGTAGTTCAACCACCCCAGCCCGTGGCCAACTGTTTCCAACTGTTGAAACTACATGGAGGGACTATAAAAAGCCCTCATGTGTATGGCCTAAGGGAGAGAGAGAATTTATTGATATTATACTCTGTTGGTATTCCCTATCCAAGTCTGATTCCCCGTGCCTCCTGCACTTTCCCAGTTCATTGTAGGAAACCCTTGTTTCCTTGAGATACACATCCCTTTATATGTTATCTCGTATGCACCAATTTGGAAGGAGTCTTAGCGAGGCAAGGGCTGGACGGATCCGGACGACGGTCTGCGAAGGCCTTGGAAGGATCAGGTGATCTCTCCTCTTGATTACTTTTGTACGTACTATTTATAATACAAAAGTATCATGCTGTTCCCGAAATAAACGTGTTAGTGTATGCTTTAATGTATGAAGAATATTTGTTATAAAAGCATTCATTATGATTTATTTAATGTTTTATATGAATCTCACTAACATATAGAGTAGAAATATGTTGTACAACTTGTCCTTTGTGCTGGTTTCTTCTTGTATTTCAGGTTAAGGAGGAAGGACGGTTGCAGGGAGTTTGAACTCCACGTGGATCTACTTAAAACGTAGGACCAACGGGTAAACCTCTCATTCTGCTCTATTTCGTTTTTATGAATGT